>CAUYQG010248056.1:0-14729 GCA_963574415.1 Tarsius wallacei
CCATAAGAGATAAGATAGACAAGTGGGACCTCATTAAACTGACAAGCTTCTGCAAAGCCAAAGAAACCATCAAGAGAGCAGGGAGACAGCCCACAGACTGGGAAAAAATATTTGCCAACTCCATGTCTGACAAAGGTCTAACATCAAGGACCTACAAGGAACTCAAACGTGCTAAAAAGAAAAAAGCAAAACAGCCCTTTTACAAAGTGGTCAAAAGATATGAATAGACACTTCTCAAAAGTCATACAAGCAGCCAACAGATACATGATAAAATGTTCAGCCTCACTAGTCATCAAGGAGATACAAATGAAAACTACACTGAGATACCACCTAACTCCAGTCAGAATGGCCATCATCAATAACTCAAAAAATAACAAATGCTAGAGAGGATGTGGCGAAAAGGGAACACTTCTACACTGTTGGTGGGAGTGTAAACTAGTACATCCTCTGTGGAAAACAGTGTGGCAATTCCTAAAAGTTCTAAAAATCGACCTTCCGTATGACCCTGCAATCCCCCTACTGGGAATATACCCGGAAGAACTCAAATCACTCTATAAAAAAGATACCTGCACACGTATGTTTATCACAGCATTGTTCACAATAGCAAGAACATGGTACCAATCGTGCTGCCCATCAAATGAGGATTGGATTTTTAAAAAGTGGTATATATACACAATAGAATATTATGCAGCCACAAAGAAGAACAAAATTATGAACTTTGCAGCAACCTGGATGGAATTAGAGTTTATAATACTGAGTGATCTTTCACAGAAAAAAAGATCTGAGTATCACATGTTCTCACTCATAAGTGGACCTTGAACTACCGTAATACTATTATAAAAGAATTGACAGTAGCAGGAAACCGCGCGGCGGGGGGCGGGGAGGGGGGTGGTGGGCAGGCACGATTGATAGTAGTCGAGTTCTGCCTGGGGAGTTGGGGCACACCTCATCAAGGTTACCTGTATAATGAATATTTGTATACCTAACCCTGAATCGTACCACACAATTAAAAAAAAAATCAACAAGTCTCAAAACCAATCTATGTGTTCAAAGCATCTAATAAAACTGCCAGCAGGCTTTTTTCAAGAAACTGGCAAGATAATTTTAAAATTTGTTTGGAAAAAGCAAAGGACCAAGAATAGCAAGAATAGTCAAAGCAATCTTTTTGAAAAAGAAGAATACCAGCCTAGACAACATGGCGAGACTTTGTCTCTACAAAAAAAAAATAATCAAAAAAATTAGCCAGGTATGGTGGCACACACCTATAGTCCCAGCTACTCGGGAGACTGAGGCAGATTATCACCTGAACCCAGGAATTCAGTGCTGCAGTGAACTATGATGGTGCCACTGCACTCCAGCCTGAACGACAGAGCGAGACCGCAGCTCAAAAGAAAAACAAAAGAACAAAAGTTGAGCTCATCCTGCCTGACCTACTATATAAAGCTAATCAATACATGTTATTGGTGAATGAATAGACAATTAGATCAATGGAAAAGAACAGAAAGTCCAGAAGTAATCCACACGTATGTGATTCAAAAATTTTGAGCTGAGGCAGGAGGATTGCTTGTGCGCAGTTCGGCAACATAGCAAAATTTCGTCTCTACAAAAAAAAAAAATCAAAAAAATTACCTGACGTTACAGCTATTTGGGAGGCTGAGATGGAAGGATTGCCTGAGCCCAGGACATCAAGGCTACAATGAGCATGTCAGCACTCTAGCCTGGGTGACAGAGGGACACCCTACTCAAAAAGAAAAAAAAAAGTAAAACTTGGTGGTTAAAAAATACCACTGAGACAGACAGCCATAGACTGAGAAAAAAATGTTTGCAACACATATATTTCATAAAGAACTAGTATATAGAATATATAAAGAATTCCTGTAACCCAGTTTAAAAACTGGGCAAGGCCGGGAGCGGTGGCTCACGCCTATAATACCAGCACTTTGGGAGGCCGAGGTGAAGGATTGCCTAAGCCCATGGGTTCAAGACCAGCCTGGGCAACTTGGTGAGACCTCATCTCCACAGTAAATCAAAAAATTAGCCAGGTGTGGTGGCACATGCCTGTAGTTCCAGCTACTTGGAAGGCTGAAGGGAAGGATCGCCTGAGCCCAGCAGGTCGAGGCTGCGGTGGCCATGAGCGTGCCACTGCACTCCAGCCTGGGCAACAAAGTGAGACTACAACTCAAAAAAAAAAAAAAAATCAGGGAAATGCAAAGTAAAACCATAATGAGATACAACTGCAAACAACTAGGATGGTTAAAATGAAATAGATTGGTCAGGCACGGTGGCTCGTGCCTATAATCCCAGTACTTTGGGAGGCCAAGGTAAGAGGATTGCCTGAGCCCACGGATTCGAGACCAGCCTGGACAACTTGTTGAGATCTCATCTCTACAATAAATCAAAAAACTAGCTGAGTGTGGTGGTGCACACCTGTAGTTCTAGCTACTTGGAAGGCTGAGGCAGAAGGATTGCCTGAGCCTAGCAGGTTAGACTGTAGTGGCCGTGAGCAGCATGTCACTGCACTCCAGCCTGGGTGACAGAGTAAAACTCCAACTCAAAAAAAAAAAAAAGAAAGAAAGAAAAGAAAAGAAAAGAAACAGGTTTATAACACCAAATACTGGAGTAGATAGATTTGGAGCAAATGGACTTTCTTTCATGAAGCACAAAAATGAAAAACCTAAGTGTCCATCAATTGATGAATGGATAAATAAATAGAATCCTATTCACTCCACTGATACTTGTAAAGTGAAAATCTTAAAAATATGTTAAATGAAAAGATTGTATGATTCTACTTATGTAAAATTCTAGAATAGGCAAAAGTAACCGATCATGATAGAAATCTGATCCGTAGGTGCTTCATGAGGGAGGGGGGATAGATTAAGGGACACAAGAGAACTTTCTGAGGTAGAAATGTTTTGTGTCTTAAAATGCATGTCAAAAATAATTAAAAATCTGAGATTTAACTGCAAACATTATATATACATGTATTTTTAAATCATGTCTTTAGTGACCAACTACATATAGTTAAGATGAGAGGAAACAATGAGTAAGGTAATTCAGATGAGTTTTGGTACCACCAAACAAAACAGAGAAGTAGAAAAAGGAAGGACATTTATGAGAGAAGAGATTCAGTATTTTATACATTAAGTGAAAAATTAATCTAATTATATGTTACAGGTAGATAAAAAGACATTTAGAAGTCAAGTAAGAGATGTCAATGGTAGCTGAACAATCCTGGAAAACTTGAATATGGAATGAGAACAGAGGGCAAAGAACACAGATGTAGGTGAAACACAGTAGGAAACCAACAAGAAAAGAGAAGGCCAGGCATGGAGCTCACACCTGTAATCCCAGCACTTTAGGAGGCCAAGGTGGGAGGATTCCTTGAGTCCAGACTGGGACAACTAAGCGAAACCTCATCTCTACAAAAATAAAAAAATCAGCCAGGCATGCACCTGTAGTCCTAGCTACTTGGGAGGCTGAGGTTGGAAGATGGCATGAGCCCAAGTTTGAGGCTGTGGGAGGATGGCTTGAGCACAGTTTGAGGTTGTGGTGAGCTGTGATCATGCCACTGCACTCTAGCATGGGTATCAGAGACTCTGACTCAAAAAAAAAACCCCAAAACACAAGAAACAAAGAAGAAAGTGGTTAGAAAAGTAGAAAAACTAGTAGTCATGTACTACTTCAGACTATAATACGGTATTTTTTATGTACCTTTTCTATGTTCAGATATCTTCAGATGCACAAATATGATTGTGTTACAATTGCCTACAGCATTCAGTACAATAACATGCTGTACAGGTTAGTAGTCTAGGAGCATTAGGCTATACCATATAGCCTACATGTGTAGTAGGCTACACTATCTAGGTTTGTGTAAGTACCTCTATGATATTTGTACAGTGACACAATAGCTTAATGACACATTTCTCAGAATGCATCCCTATCATTAAGCAGTGTAACCAAGCCAGGAAGAATAGAATACCACCACCTCTAAAACAAAACCATAAACCCAATGATTTTTAAAGATCCAGTGAGATGAATAAGATGTCCACTACATTATAACCCAAAATTATGATAATTTGCCTATTATACTAAAATTTTTTGCCAGAGATTGAGTACAGAAACTAATACTGCTGGATGTGGTGGCTCACACCTGTAATCCTAGCACTTTGGGAGATGGAGGCAAGTGGATTACCTGAGCCCATGGGTTTGAGACCAACCTGGGCAACTTGGCGAGACCTCGTCTCTACACAAAATCAAAAAATTAGCTGGGCATGGTGGCGCACGCCTGTGGTTCCAGCTACTTGGAGGCTGAAGTGAAAGGATTGCCTGAGTCCAGTGGGTCGAGGCTGCAGTGGTCCGCAAGCATGCCGTTGCACTCCAGCCCAGGTGACAGAGTGAAACTCCGACTCAAAAAAAAATAAAAGAAACTGATACTGATGGCAAGTCACAGTGGCTCATGCCTGTAATCCCAGCACTTTGGGAGGCGGAGGTGAGAGGACTGCCTGAGCCCATGGGTTTGAGACCAGCCTGGTCAACATAGCAAGGCCTCAAGCCAGGCTCGGTGGCTCAGCCTGTAATCCCGCGCTTTGGGAGGCCGAGGTGAGTGCATTGTCTGAGCCCACGGGTTCGAGACCTGCCTGTGCAACTTGGTGAGACCTCATCTCTACAATAAATCAAAAAGTAGCCGGGCGTGTTTGCACGCGCCTGTAGCTCCAGCTACTTGGAAGGCTGAGGTGGAAGGATCGCCGGAGCCCAGCAGGTCAATGCTGCGGTGGCCGGGAGTGGCCCCTGCACTCCAGTCTGGGTGACAGAGTGCGACTCCAACTCAAAAACAAAACCCGAAACAACAACACAAAAAAACATAGCGAGGCCTCGTCTCTACAATAAACCAAAAAATTAGCTGGGCACGGTGATGCATGCCTATAGTTCCAGCTACTTGGAAGGCTGAGGCAGAAGGATCGCCTGAGCCCAGAAGGTCGAGGCTGTGGTGGCCATGAGCGTGCCACTGCCCTCCAGACTGGGTGACAGAGTGAGATTCCAGCTCAAAAAAAAAAGAAAAGAAAGAAATGGATACTGACTATTGACTGGCTAGTTGCAGTGGTTCACGCCTGTAATCCCAACAATGGGAGGTGGAGGCAAGAGCATTGCCTGAGCCCATGAGTTCAAGACCAACCTGGGCAACATGGCAAGACCAAGTAGTTCCAGCTACTTGGAAGGTTGAGGCGCAAGGATCGCCTAAGCCTGGCAGGTTGAGACTGTGGTGGTTGTGAGCATGCCACTGCCCTCCAGCCTGGGCAACAGAGTGAGACTCCTACACACACACACACAAAAAAGAAACTGATATTTTAGTTTACCATTTTTAGAAAAGCATAACCATCAAAACATGTATTAGTAAATGGAGAGCAAGAGCCATAGGCTTATTTGAATATGAGTATTTTTCAGCTTTTATTTATTCAGAGAGTTTGTTAAATCATTATTGAGAAACTTTCTAGTATAAATTCAGTTTGAGGCTTACATGGTCTTTAGAGACCACTATTTCCTTTAGCAACATTATCAAAAATACCTTCCTAGAAAATTAATAATTGAGTACACTTATAAAAGCAGATTCATCCTCCCTCTGTACTCAGAATTCAAGGAAGAAATCTATCTAATTGATTACTATCAAAGAGTTAAGTCTGTTTAAGGGTCCAAAATGACATAATACTTTTGGAAAACATTGCAATGTAATACTTCTTTATTATGCTTACCATTGCCTACAGTAAAAAAATGTATCTCTATTGAAAAAGAGTTTGGCTGCTCCACAATGAAATGAAACCCTATAGCCCTTGTTCTTCATCATACTTAAGGACATCTTCAGATAGCTGTCATATGACAGGAAAGCTGGTAAAGAACAGATTCTCAAACCACCAATTTTTGGAGAGTACTCCTTATGCCATCCCACATAGATCCACACCCTCATTATCTACCATGAGGGGAATGAATGATGACAGGTTGAGCCCCAACCGTTCTACACACCGTTTCTGCTGCTGAAGAGCACTGTTACAGGCAAATTCTTGCTGTGCCAGTGCTCCCTGAAGTGTGGACATAATCCGCCCTTGCCTTAAGGGTTGTACATTTTCTTTACTCAGCTCCCATTCATCTCCCTCCAGGGACATGGCTTCACTGTGAAGATGAAAACAAAAGTAAATTTCATACCCACATCAACTTATTACAGGACTAGATTAATGTAAATATTTTCAGATAGGTAATTATTCAAGATCTTAGTTAATATGGTAGAATGAAACAGTAGTAGTATTACTATACTCCTGAGCTTCTGAGCCTGTCTTTTACCCGGTTTCCAAGTTTATGGTTACAGTATTACCTAATGGAAGAGAGAACTTGGCAAGGGTATTGTAATATTGTGGACAATACTACAAGAATAAAGCTTAAGGCAAGCCAAGCGCGTTGGCTCATGCCTATAATCCCAGCACTTTTGGAGACGGAGGTGAGAGGATTGCCTGAGCCCAGGAGTTTGAGATCAGCTTGGGCAACTTGGCGAGACCTCGTCGCTATAACAAATGGAAAAATTAGCCAGGCGTGGTAGTATGTACCTGTAGTTCCAGCTACTTGGAAGGCTGAGGCAAAAGGATCGCCTGAGCCCAGCAGGTCGAGGCTGTGGTGGCTGTGAGCACGCCATGCACTCCAGCTTGGACAACAGAGTGAAACTTTGACTCAAAAAATAAGAATAATAATAAGAAAGCTTAAGGCAGAAAGAAAGGGGAAAAAAGTGTTATAAATTTGGTAAAGTAGCTAAGAAGGCAACAAGCAGTTCTGTGCTAACCATCGTTTTGTTTTAAAATTAGCAAAGTGTTGATCAGACTAACACCACACGGTTCAACTGAAGACTCAAAACTGAAGTCTGTATACATAGGCAGCCCAGAGCAGAAGCAGAAAAAAAATACAATTTACTGGTCACAATTGGCACCTCATTAATTCTATCAAGTCTACTGGGAGAAAGAATCTCCCAAACTTCTTGGAGGCAATCACCATTGCAATCACTCTGCACTTCAGAGTCCTACAATGGTTCAATAGAAGCCTACTTCTAATTAAGAGATATTATTTCTGGGTTTAAAACAAAAAGAAGAGACAGATAGGCACTAATTTTCAAAACAGAGTGAAAGTTATATGATACTTTGGTCTAGGATGAGCGCTAGAAACTCTCAAGATAACTGTGATTAATAATTTCGACTGTAAGCCGGGCTCGGTGGCTCAGCCTGTAATCCCGCACCTTTGGGAGGCTGAGGTGAGTGGATTGCCTGAGCCCGAGGGTTCGAGACCCGCCTGGGCAAGCAAGACCTCATCTCTACAATAAATCAAAAAATTAGCCGGGCATGGTAGCGCGCACCTGTGGTTCCAGCTACTTGGAAGGCTGAGGTGGAAGAATCGCCGGAGCCCAGCAGGTCGAGGCTGCGGTGGCCGGGAGCGGCCACTGCACTCCAGTCTGGGCAACAGAGTGAGACTCCAACTCAAAAAAAAATAAAAATAAAAATAAAAATAATAATTTCGACTGTAGCCAGACACACATATATATATATTTTTAATTGTTTTGAGTCAGAGTCTCACTGTGTTGCCTAGGCTGAAGTGCAATGGCATGCTCATGGCCACCACAGCCTCTACCTGCTGGCCTCAGGTGATCCATCCACCTCAGCCTTCCAAGTAGCTGGAACTACAGGTGTATGCCACTAAGCCCGGTTAATTTTTGATTTACTGTAGAGACAAAGTCTCATCAAGTTGCCCAGGCAGGTCTCGAACCCTTGGTTTCAGGCACTCCTCTTGCCTTGGCCTCCCAAAGTGCTGGGATTACAGGTGTGAGCCACCATGCCAGGCCCAGACACATCTTTTAAACTACAATAACTTCTCACTTAACGTCAGTGATAGCTTCTTGGACACTGTGTCTTAATCAAAATGACATATAATGAAACTAATCTTACCATAGGATAATCGCTATATTTGTTTGTTTGTTTGTTTTTTGAGTTGGAATTTCACTCTCTTGCCCAGGCTGGAAGGCAGTGGCAGGCTCCAGGCCACCGGAGCCTCGACCTGCTGGGCTCAGCCAAACCTTCTGCCTCAGCCTTCCAAAGTGCTGGGATTATAGGCATGAACCACCATGCCTGGCCTGCTAATTGCTATAAATAAGAATTAAACTCCACTGGGCACAATGGACTAAAGGCTAAAAAACTAGCCGGGCATGGTGGCGTGTGCCTGTAGCTCCAGCTTACTTAGAAGGCTGAGGCGGAAGGATGGCCTGAGCCCAGCAGGTCAAAGTTGCAGTGGTGGCCATGAGCATGCCACTGCACTCCATCCTGGGTGAGAGTAAGACTCCAACTAAAAAAAAAAAAAATTAAGTTCCTATGGCATATATCAGGTCAAACATCACTATGCTTCTAAATAAAGACACAAACACTTCTAATATTACAAATTGAAATAAATGTGAGCTATACATATATTTTTAAGAGGTTAATAAAAGCAAGATAATTATGTACCCAATTTTTGGCAAATAGCAAATGACTGCAATCATAGCAGTAGTGGGTTAAATCAAGGAATACATATTCAAAAATGAAAATTTTAAAGAGCATCTTCTACCACCATAAAATTCAAAACTAAACAATGACAAATATAGCAGGTTCACTGGCACATTCATGTGGTATTATTGTCATGCATATGTGTGCTCATCGTATACTTTATAAATTTTTATCTTACAATAATTTGTATTAATTCCTTCACTCATTTTCCAACCTGCTTAGTCCACTTCAAAATCGAGGGTAGCCAGGGCCCACCCCAGGGACAGGACACCATTCCACCATAGGGTGCACTCAGTCACCCCAAACTCACTCAGACTGGAATCATTTAGACATGCCAATTAACCTAATGGACACATCTTTGAGATGCGGGAGGAAACTGAAGTACCCGTGGAAATCCAGACATGGGAAAAACACACAAACTCCATACATGCAGCAGCTGTAGCAGGAAATTGATTTTTTTTCTCATCAACATTATAAAGAAATGACATTATTCAAGGACCTGTTGTATATTGTGTGAACCCTGTAAATTTAAGTGCCATGCCATTTATTTTTGTATCCACATGGTCTAAACCAGGATATAACACTAGTATGCACTAAAGAAATGCTTGTTGAATTCATCTGAATTTCTTCTCTTGTCCTTTTTTGTTTGTTTTTAGTTGGAGTCTCACTCTGTTGCCCATACTGGGGTGCAGTGGCATGCTCACAGCCACCACAGACTTGGCTACCACAGACTCGATCTGCTGGACTCAGGCAATCCTTCCACCTCAGCCTTCCAAGTAACTGTAACTACAGGAGTGTACTACCACACCTGGCTAATTTTTTGATTTGTTCTAGAGAAGAGGTCTTGCCATGTTGCCCAGGTTGGTCTTGGACCCCTGGGCTCAGGCAATCCTCTTGCCTCCATCTCCCAAAATGTTGGGATTACAGGTATGAGCCACCACGCCCAGCCTTCTCTTGCTCTTAAAATAACAATTGTGAGGCTGCAGTACTCCAGCCTGGGCGACAGAGCGAGAATCCGACTCAAAAAAACAACTGCATCATCTCAGTTAAATGTCCCAAACTGAGCTGAAACTCCCTCCTCCACCCTCCCAGACCTGCTCCTCCCAGTCTTTCCCCTTCTCAAATAAATGGCAGTTCCATCCTTGCAGCTGCTCAAGGCAATAAATCTTAGCGCCAACTTTGACGTCTTCTCACACTTCTCAGTTAGTCAGTCAGCAAATCCTACTGGTTCTACCTTCAGAAATACATCCAGAAATCAACCACTTCTCACCATCTCCACTGTTTTCCACCTGGTTCAAGTCATCATTTTCTTCTCACGGCTGAATTATCTCAATGATCACTTAACTGATATCCCTGCTTCCTCCTCTGCTGCCTTTAGTTTATTCAACACCGCAGCCAAAACGGTTCCATTTAAACTCAAGTCAGATTATGCCTTTCCTCTGCTCAACACATTCCAGTAACTTTCAATTACGACCAGAGTAAAAGCCAAGTCTTTACAATGCCTGCATCTTCATCTTTTTTACTTAATTGTCTTTTACTCTCCTAGTTCCTTCTGCTCCAGTGACAGTGGCCTTGGACATGTCAAGCGCAGCTTCCTCCCCCAACCCTCGTGCCCGGATTCCGTACTTTCCCCAGATTTATGAACAACTCGCTCTTGTGTTTCCTTCAAATCTCGACCCAAATGACACCTCCTCAATAGGGCCTGTGTTCAAACATATCTAAAATTGCACCAACCCCCACCTGCAACACTCCCTATGCCCCCTGGCTTTTTTTTTTTTTTTAAAGTACTGACCACCACCTTCACCTAACTTGTACTTTCTCTTGTTCATTGTCTGACTCCCCCACCTTCATCCCATCCCAGAACTTAAGCTTATGAGGGTTGAGATTTGTGTCTTTTGTTTATTTGCTGCACCCAGTACTTAGTCAATAAATACTTGTTGCATGAATAAAAGAGACCGTGACATAGCCTTTATCTAAGTATTGTTAACTCCTTAATGAAAATGCATACAGAATTCCAACCTAGAACTACGATATGGGTTTTTATATATAAGGAAAAGCAGCAAATGTGTGGAGAAAGGCTTTTTAGACCTCTATGCTGTTGGCATAAAGACAGCACCTAGCCTTCGTCGAGCACTTAGGCGTCTTTGTTAGCAGTTAAGTTACAAATACTTTGAATTCCTCCAGAACCCTGTAAGGTGGCAATTAATATCTGCCGACTTCCCCACGGTCAAACAACTAGCGAATGGTTGGGTGGGCTGAGATACAAACAAACCACATGACAGACGCAAAGCTCTCTGTACCCCTGGGGTCCCGCCACCCCCGTGGCTTTGAAGCTGGATGCAGCAGGATTCTCAGGTGCCTCACCCCACTGCGCCATCACCTCCACTCCTTGCAGGGAAAAGGCTCCGGGGGGGCCCGCTCTCCTCCTGACCGTACCGGCCCTCCCCTGGACTGCTCTGAGCGGAGCCTCTGCCACCTGCCAGCCACCCTCGGGTCCCTCAGGCCCAGCCCCCAACTGGTCCTCCCGTACCCACCTCAGAGCACCCTCTTCCTTCTTCAACGCCGCCATCCTGCATTCCCGGCGCAGGCCCTAGTCCTGTCGCAGGCCTTTCCTCAGGGCCACAAACCTTCCGGGCGTTCCTCCAAAACCTGCCCTTAGAGCTACCGGAGCGACAAAAGCTCACCTGGCACCCTCACACAACAGCCACCTCAAGCACACGTCCCCAGCCTAGTTTCAAATTTAACGGTCCCGCGCGGCCCACGTGGCCACGCCCCTCCGCTCCTCCGTACGCGCGCCTCTCGCCCAAGGCATCCTGGGGCTTGTAGTTTATTCCGGGTCTAGTCCATACGGTCACGGTGCATGATGGGAGTTGTAGTTTCCTGGGTCAATGGCCTACCAGATGCAGCAGGTTTAGAAGAAAAGAATACTCTGCGGGTGCTCTCTGTTTCCTGGCTCAGAGGCGAATCTCTGAGCTCAACGAGGGACACTTTAAGTACCAGAATGTATTTGATGTTTTGATTATAGGGAGAAGTCTTTGAGTGCTTAACCTTCGTCTGCTTCTGGGGTGATTAACCCTGCAGTCTGTCCCAAGTCTCACCCGTCCAGGGTTCTCAAGCGCTCTGACCCAGCTGTTTCCTGCCCCACACTTGAATTTTAAAAAGCTGGATTCTAGTTCTGTAAAATCGTACCAAATATGCAACGTTAGGCAAGCCACATATTCTCTCTGACCCTCAATTATCCTTATCTATAAAGTGATGACGGCTGGACCCAGTGGTTCATGCCTGTAATCCCAACACTTTGGGAGGCCTAGGCCAGAGGATCGCTGGAGGCCAGGAGTTTGAGGGCGGCCTGGGCAACATAATGAGACCCCATCTCTATTTATTAAAATAAATAAGTAAATAAAGTGATAATGATATTCCCTTGCTTTCTCTTCTGTACAATTCACAGGCAGTAAACACAGCCATGCCGTGTTTCCCCTCTTTTCCCCTTCAGATGACCAGCCTTGACTGACACTGAACTCTTAGTCCCAATTTCAATTTCTTGAGGAAGAAACGATGGTGGCTAAGTTGTGGCCAGGGAAGCAGGGTCTTCTGAATAAGCCCAGGTACAGGGGATTCCTCGTTTATGACCATGGGGATGGTGGAAGAGGTGGCAGTTCCCTGGAGCATGCATTGAAAGTAGGTGTCCATTACTTCCTGCTTCTTGGTTCCCAGCTTTCTGTCTTTGTTTATATTAAGTGAGCCCTTCTTTCCCCTGCATCATCAGACTCTTGATTACAAAGGAACGGAAATCCAACTCAAACTGGTCTACTTAGAATAGGGAATTTATTGACTTTTATATATAAAAGACTTCATATGACGCTTAATTCAGGGCTCAGGTGGACTGGGCCTCTATCCATTTCTCACCTCTCCTCTTCTTGTTATTGGCTTATTGTCATTCTCCACTGGGTAATAGCATCAGGACTTTATACTTTCAGGTTAAAGTTCAGATACAGGAGTCAACCTTCGTAATACCTTCCTCCCAGACTGTCAATCACTAGAGTTAATGGATTCTGGACTCTGACTGCTCAGGACCAGATCATGTGTTTTACCTTAAGCCTGAGAGAGGGAAAGGGGTGGTTCCCCACAGGAAATTTTTGATTACTCTTTACTTCCGAGTCCTCTATATTCAGGAAGCTTTCCTGTGTTATGGGAGATGTGGTATATGGGAGTAGCTCTCTGGCTTATTGTGTCTCTTACCTTACACTAGAACTGACCTAGCTCTTCATTTCCTTTCCCCATGGTGTTCTGTTCACATTTACAGCTTCTCAATTTGATCACTTCCTAAACTGTTTTGGAAGTATAGCATTTGCTCTTTTGATTGCAATCTTTCTTGTAACCTAGTCAGATGTACCATAAACTGTAGTACAACACAGAACACATTCAGACTAAACTCTTTGCTTGTTTCACTGGAAACAAATGAGCAAAAAAGAGAAGCAGGCACAACACAGTGGCTCACACCTGTAACCCTGGCAATGTGGGAGGCCAAGGCAGGAGGATTGCCTGAGCACAGGAGCTTGAGAGCAACCTAGGCAACAAAGTAAGACTTAATCTCTTAAAAAAAAAAAAAAATTAGCTGGGCATGGTGGTGCATGCTTGTAGTCCCAGCTACTCTGGAGGCTGAGGTAGAAGGATCACCTGAGCCCAGGAGGTCAAGGATGCCATGACGTCACCGCACCCGGCAGATACGAACTTTAACTATGCAACCAATTGTAAGGAAAGTCAAGATTAAACTCATACAAATTTATGTCAAAAAAGGATAAGACAAGTCGGGTATAGGGGCTCATGCCTGTAATTCCAGCACTCTGGGAGGTTGAGGCGAGAGGATTACCTAAGCTCAGGGGTTCAAGACCAGCCTGAGCAGCAGGTGAGTCCTTGTCTCTACAATAAATCATAAAATTGGCTGGGCATGGTGGTTCACACCTGCAGTTCCAGCTACTTGGAATGCTAAAGTGGAAGGATAGCCTGAATTCAGCAGGCCGAGGCTGCGGTGGCAGTGAGCGTGCCACTGCACTCCAGCCCAGGCAACGAGTGAGACTCTGTTTAAAAAAAAAAAGGATAAGACAAAATCTCAGTTTGAGTACTGTACCTCAATGCACTGAGTCTGGGTGGGACATAAAAGGGGGTGGGACACTGAAGGTGTGAATGGTGAACTTGCCCTTTAGGTGCTGCAGGCTAGTGGTAGAGACAAACAAATAGGCAATTTCAGTACCTTGTTGCCACAGCTGGTGATACATAATTGCAGGGGTTATGGAAGTATGTGGGAAAGCTTTCCAACCTAGTCCTGGCAATGGAGAGGTCAGGGAAAATTTCCCAAGGAAGTTGGTGAACCAGAAGGGCAAGGAGGACTTGGCACAAACTATTGAGCGCAACTACACAAATTGTGGTAGCAACTGAAGTTTATCTATAAAATATATCCATCTTCTATCTATTCACCAATCTCCAGTGAGTTCTCCTACCCAAGTCTCAACTCTTTAGACCTCCATGCTGGCCCATCAAAATTTACTTGTTCTGTGTCCCACCCTCTTAACCTATCACATTGAAAACAGGCCAGGTGCAGTGACTCATGCCTGTAATCCCAGCACTTTGGGGAGCAGAGGCAAGAGGATTGCCTGAGCCCAGGGCTTCGAGATCAGCCTGAGCAACTTGGTAAAACCTCATCTCTACAATAAGTCAAAAAATTAGTCTAGCATGGTGGTGCACACCTGTAGTTCCAGCTACTTAGAAGGTTGAGGTGGAAGGATCACCTGAGCCCAGAAGGTCAAGGCTGCAGTGACCATGATTGTGTGACTGCACTCCAGACTAGGCGACAGAGTGAGATGCTGACTCAAAAAAAAACCCCCCAAACAACAAAACCATAGGAGCTAAATCACACTATGATGTTAATAACAGTTAACCATAAATGCTGAGATGCAATGTTTCTCACATCGTGTTCTAAGATGCTAATAGATGTTACGGGGGAATAAGGGCTTAGTGTTCAATGGAGTTTCTGAAATGCTGGGTTAAATTAAAAGCTCCCTAGAGCCTTTTTTTTTTTTTTTTTTTTTTTTGTTTAATTATAAAAATTTTTCCCAAGGTGGCGTTCAGTTGTTCGGTTCAAACATCCAAGTCAGCATTTTAAAGATGGGC
>CAUYQG010248057.1:0-14458 GCA_963574415.1 Tarsius wallacei
TTCATTGAGCCAGGCTCGGTAGCTCAGCCTGTAATCCCGCGCCTTGGGAGGCTGAGGTGAGTGGATTGCCTGAGCCCGCGGGTTCGAGACCCGCCTGGGCAGGCGAGACCTCATCTCTACAATAAATCAAAAAAATTAGCCGGGCGTGGTAGCTCGCGCCTGTAGTTCCAGCTACTTGAAAGGCTGAGGTGGAAGGATCGCTGGAGCGCAGCAGGTAGAGGCTGCAGTGGCTGGGAGTGGCCACTGCACTCCAGTTTGGCTGACAGAGTGAGACTCCAACTGAAAAAAAAAAAAAAGGAAAAAAAAAACCCAAAAACCAGCCCCAATAAAAAGTGGGCAAAAGATATGAATAGACACTTATCGAAAGAAGATGTATGAGAAGCCAAAAGGTACAGGAAAAAATGCTCAGTGTCACTAGTTATCAAATAAATGCCAATTAAAACCACATGGAGATACCACCTAACTCCATTGAGGATAGGCATCATCAATAACTCAAAAAACAACAGATGCTGGAGAGGATATGGAGAAAAGGGAACACTTCTACACTGCTGGTGGGAATGTAAACTAATACAACCTTTATGGAAAACAATTTGGCAAGTCCTGAAAGATCTAAAAATTGACCTTCCATGTGACCCTGCAATCTCCTTACTGAGGATATACCTGGGGGATCTTAAATCACTCTATGAGAAAGATACCTGCACACACAGGTTTATTGCAGTATTATTTACAACAGCAAAAATGTGGAACCAACTATGCTACCCATTGAAAAAGGACTGGATAAAAAAAAATATGGTACATATACACGGTGGACTATAACACAACCATAAAGAAGGACCAAATTATGAACTTTGCTGCAACTTGGATGGACTTAGAGTCTATAATACTGAGTGATCTATCACTGAAACAAAGAACTGAGTACCACATGTTCTTACTCATAAGTGGACCTTGAACAAGTATCATAATACTATAAGAAAAGGATTGACAATATTGGGAAACTGCCAGGGGAGAGGAAGTAGAGGGACTGGCAATAGTGGGAAACTGCCAGGGGAGAACACACCTCATCAACAAGGATACCTGTATAATGAACATTTGTATACCTAATCCTGAATTATACCCCACATCTTCAAAATTCCAAATTTAAAAAAAATGATTAAATGTCTTGAGTATTTTAGAATATATTTAAAAGTATAATGCTAAGCAGAAAAACTACAATATAGAAGAGGGGTTTAAGGGAGTTGAACAATTGTGTGATTTTTTTGCATTGTTCTTGACTGAATGTTCAAATTTAAGTCAGGGATGCATGTTGTAGTCTTTATGTTAATTATTGAAAATACACAAAATATTGTTTAACTAACAGATTAATGTGTCTGAAACATATAATCAAAAATAACTGAACAACATGATGACAGCAATGTTAGAGAAATAACAGCATAGTGTAGATGGCATAGATATAGAGCAAAAATAAAGTTATATAAATATATCAGCAATTAAATATAATGCGAATGACACAATAAAAACAGGTTGTCAGAAATGGTTAAAAGTTATAAGTATGTCATATTTGTTATTTGCATGCTTTCAAAATTAGGACATAAAAATGTTGAAAAAAATGGTTGAGAAATTGACATACTAGGCAAACTAATTACATAAAGCTTCAGTTATATTACATTGGTCAAAATAAACTGGTACACAATAAATATTATTAGATATTAAACAATATATTTAACAAGAATTAAAATCAAAGTAAAAAGAAGATATATTTACCAATTTGTATATATAACTGATAAGTTGGCTTCAAAACATATGTAATTTTAAAAATCTAAAAGCTGAGAAAAATAACAAATTAGTAGTAGTATTTAGATATTTTAGCAGTGTTCTTTAAATAACTAATAAATGGGACAGACAAAAATAGCAGTGAGTTTACATAACATTTGAACAAAACCAAAATATCATCTCTCAAATAGCTATAGTGGTGAAATATTACTTTTAAAATTTTCCATATGTTGGAACTAAGTTTTTATAAAATGAAACAGATATTTTTAAAAGTCATGAATACAAATTTAAATTGTCAAATTTAGTAGATAAACTGACATTTTAATAAGTATAATATGTAAAAATTCAAATTTTTACAAATTGCACAAATTATACATATTCATTTATATAAAATTAATAGAAAAATTCACTATTACATGCATAATATTTTAGAACTTGACAGTTATCACTAGACTAAAGTTACTGTGTAAAAGCTATTAAATGCTTTTAATTAAGTGTGAACAACTTTTTTTGATATTCAAATTTTTATATAACAAATGGTTGCTTCTTGCTTAGTTAAATTGCCTAATTGAATTAGAATTAAGGACAATGCAACCTTCACTTGATAGTTTATATCTAAAGTGTTTCTATATTTTGTTTTACTACATGGATAATAGTCTCAAAGAGTTAATTGCTGGATGAGAATTGATATATTTTAAAGTAGTCTCAAAAAGTTCAGAATCTTTATTTTTAACTTTTATTAAAAATGAAGCAAGTCATTCTTATTTTCAAAATCCATTTCAATTCTTTCTCCTATAGTGCCAACAATTTGTTGTGCTAAATTATTTTATTTAAAGTATCATTTTATAAAATAAATTTATTCCATATCCACAAATTTTCTATTGTGCAAATTTTCTGAAGGAAATTAAATTGAAAGCATTATATTAAATTTTAAGGTTTGGGGTGATGGCTTTTCATGATGTGAAATATCAACATTATTATACAATTTAAAGTTAATTGTAGTTCAATTATGAAATATCATACAATACTTTGCAGAGATTCTATTGTTTTAAAATTTTAATTTTTCTCTTTAATCTTATCTTACCACTGAAAACAATGCTGTGCTTCTTCCATGATGTAACAAGGATATTAAAAATAAAAATGGGTAAAAAATATTTTACCATTTTTTGACAAAACCAAAAAAAAAAAAAAATGAGGCCAATTTGGCTTCTTAGCTCTAAAACACTGTTAGAATTTTTTCAACAGAACTTTCACTATTTGAATATCTTTATACTAAAGCATGTAATGAAAGTGTATTTAATGATGAGCTTCCATATAGACATGTAAAACAGTCTGAAACTGAATATACTACATTTAAGATACTTCACAATTTTTATTCTGCCACTAAACACATTGTTCTGTTTACTGACCTGTTTGTTTTGTTTTGTTTCTCTTCGATTTTTGGTAGTAAGACTTTCTTGATGAAGGGAACATTGTGTTGGAAGTTGCTTCATCAAGGTAAATAACATATTAGACATCCATCTTGAAATCAGTGAGTGGTAAGTGAGGTGACGTACTTCAATTGAACAGCTGTATCTGATGCAGGCTTTAAATCAGAATCTGACACTAATTTTAGTCCATGTGTAACCCACCCATTATTTTATTTACTACTTCCATCCATGCCTCTTTTTATGTTGAGTTGTATAATTATTTTATTATATATCATAATGTAATAATACTAGATATTATGTTCACTATAAATGCTATGCACTTTAATCATCTCCAAACCACACCATCCTCTCTTCCACTGAAAAGTTATCTTTCAAGAAACTACTCCTTGGTGCCAAAAAGATTGGTGAACTAGATTAGCTGAAGATCAGCCACAGCTCAGATACATAGAAAAGCATGAGACACAAAAAGCACTATACAACTTATTTTTATCTCAGTTTTTCTAACAGGCAGTAAATGTTTGAAGTAGGACATGGTCCCAAGGTGCAGATCAAATCAAGTATGTGGTCAAGAATCTATTGTGATAGCTATTTTTATGGACCAACTTGACTGTGCCATTGGGGCTAGATATTTGGTCAAACTTGAGTCTGGTTGTGATTGTAGGGTGTTTTGAGATGACATTTGAATCAATAGACTGAGTAAAGCAGATTGCCCTATCAAATGTGGATAGCCTTCATCTAAACTATTGAAGGCCTGAAAAGAAAAATACCATAATAGACAATTCTATCTCTGACTATCTTCAAGCTGGGACATCACCTTGTTATTGCCTTTCAATTCAGACTCAGACTCTAACTTACACCATCAGCTCTCCTGGTTCTCAGTCCTTCAGTCCCAGACTGAAACTATATAATCAGCTTTCCTCAACCCTGGCTTGACAACTGCAGACTTTGGGGCTGCTTAGCCTCCACAGTTACACATTACAATTCCTTATAATAAATTTCTCTCTCTCCCTCTCTCTCTTTCTCTCACTTCTTATAAAAAAAAATTTACTTATTTTAAAATTATGTATTTATTCTCACATTCTTAAATATCAGTCACCTTCAAAGACTCTCTGTTTGATGCAATACACCTATCAAGATTCTTTTTCCACTGTTTAAAACAGTTTTCAAATATGTCAATTTTAATGCCTTTGATAGTGTTTCTGCTGTTTTTTATTTCACCTCTTCAACATCAGCAAGACATTTCTTTTTCAGGATTTTTCATTTGTGAAAATAAAAAATATATATATAGTTACTAATGAGAAGATTGGGTGAACAGCTAATAGAAAGAATGGGGCATGGGTGTCATGCTGTTTTTGTTCAAATACTGCTGAACACTAAGCACAGTGTGGGCAGATACACTTGTAAATGGGCAAATGTACTCAATCTCAAAAAAAAAATTCGCTTAAGCTGAAGCAGCCTGTCATAACAATGCCAGTTGGTACACTGATGCAGATGGGTTCCTAGATCACTTACCTAATGGAGGAAGCCTGGACTACAAGGAACCTTCCCTCCAAAAAATCATTCCTTTTTTGGCGGAGTCTCGTGTGTGTGTGTGTGTGTGTGTGTGTGTGTAATATTTAGTCTTTTTAACTGGAGAAATCAGACTAACAAACAAAATAACTTCTAAATTGTGCTTAGTAGACCTACTCAGCTTGATAAAGAGTACCTAGTTAGCTTCAGAGTGTAACGCCACAGATACCTGAGGTTTGATACCTAAGTAGCAGAAAATAACTAGGTCCAGCCGGGCTTGTTGGCTCAGCCTGTAATCCTGTGCTTTGGGAGGCTAAGGTGAGTGGATTGCCTGAGCCCGCGGGTTCGAGACCTGCCTGGGCAACTTGGTGAGACCTCATCTCTACAATAAATCAAAAAAATTAGGTGGGTGTGGTAGTGCGCGCCTGTAGTTCCAGCTACTTGGAAGGCTGAGGCGGAAGGATCGCTGGAGCCCAGCAGGTCGAAGCTGCAGTGGCCGGGAGCGGCCACTGCACTCCAGTCTGGGTGACAGAGTGAGACTCCAACTTAAAAAAAAAAATTATGTTCAAATAGCAACAATTGTTCTTGCCTTCAGAGTATCAATTAAATATGTAGAAAGCCTACCGAGTGTTTAATAAAATTGTATTTAACATAGAATTTGCTTTGAGATTATAAAATTTGTTGCAGTATCTCTGGGGATTCAAATTTTTTAAGTAAACATTAAACTGAAAAATGTTTTACAGGCCTATATTTCAGTTTTTATTACCAAAGTAGCCAAGAAAAGTATTGAGGGTCAGGAGATGAAGATCTCAGAGGATAGTCAAATTATGGAAAACAATGAACTGGGAAACCATTTCAAGAGAAAGCAAAACTATGATTATATTATATCTGTAAATATGTAATGTGCAGAATCAGAGTAAGAAACATCAAATTTGCCCGGCAGAATTTCCAGATTGATGTGATCCAGTAACTGCAATGGGTATCTCGTTGTTTCTTTTTTAAATGGGATTGTTTGTTCAGATTATTATTTCTCTATTGTATCCTTTTGTGTTACAAATATGTGTTAAAAACCATACATGTACAAATCAAAAGACGTAAGCAGGTTCTGAAACAAATATAGATCACAATATATTAGTTCCTAACTTGGATGAAATAGAGTCCTAGTATAAAAGCATATTTTACATATAGGCAGAATATAAATAATTATGACCAGAGGATGGAGTTTGGCAGATAAATTTCGTTGATGGCTTCTAGTACTCTCTCTATCCATAACTTTGATATAAAATTTTATAGTGCCTTCTTACTCTGACTCTGGATTAGTCATGTATCCTGCTTTGTCCAATGGCAAGCTAGCAAAAGTGAGCAAGTTTCCTTAATGATCATACATAATTGAGGCAGCAGCCTCTTTTGCACTTGAGACATTGCCATGAAATTATTCTTAGGCTATGATGCTAAAAAAAGAAAGATACAATAATTGGGAATGAGTCATTTTAGTTTTCCCTAGAAGAAAGCTGACTTGCTGATTTAGATAAATTGTTATCCAATCAACAACAGTTATGTGAATAAACTAAGCAAAAAAAAAAAAAAAGAAAGAAAGAAAGGAACATTAATCTGACCCTTGGATTTATGACCTAAAAAAGTGTTAAATGATTTTGAGATGTTTTATTAGAAAGAATTATTATTAAAATAAATAATTTCTACAAATCTTTGCCCCTAGGACATATCATATGCATAACTCAACTGAGGAGTTACTGTAGACTTCAACATAAACTCTAAATCAATTAATTTTATATAGCAAAATATGGAAACATTATCATGATTTGGAGTAATATATTAAAAAGGCATCAAAGACAGTAACCATAAAAGATTAATTTAATTAGACTTCATTAAAATTCATATTTTGTACTTATAAAACATACTATTATGAGAGTAAAACAGCAATTTACAAGGTGGCAGAAGATACTTGTAATACATATGTTTGACAAAAGAACATATTTCAAATATGTTAAATGTTCCCATACATTACTAGTAATATAAGAGACACAATTTGTGGATTCACTAAGCCTAATTTTAGTAAAAAAAAATAAATAAATAGGCAAGTAAATAAAATAATGATGACCTGTGCCATCAAACCTCATGCTTATAATCTTAGCACTTTGGGAGGCAGAGGTGGAAGGACTCTTGAGGCCAGGACTTTGAGACCAGTCTGGGCAACATAGTGAGACATTGCATCTACAAAAAACAAAACAAAACCAAATAACAAACAAAATTAGTCAAGCATTGTGACATGTGCCTATAGTCCCAGCGACTAGGGAGGCTGAAGCAGGAGGATTGCTTGAACTTAGGAGTTTGAGGTTGCAGAATGCTATGATTGTGCCACTATACTCCAGCCTGGACAACAGAGCATGACTGTATCTTTAAAAAATAAAAAATTAAAAGAAACGAAAAAGAAAACATAAAAGGAGTACAGATAAATTAATTAGATATTATCATAGAAAATAATGGAGATTTGGAAAGATTTTACTTGAATCAACATATACGAAAAGAGGCAACTATGCATGAGCAATAAGAAGGTTAGAAAAGATAGAGAAACTAGGATCTGAAAAAGATAGGTACAGTAGAAAACTGAAGCATATACAAACTGTTCACCTTTACTTAACACTGCTATCTTTTGTATCATTGTGCTTGGGAAACAATAGATGAAGAAGAAAAAAATATTTTTACTATATTCTTAAAATATAGTAGTCAGTTATTTTATAGCAATGTAGAGCTTTTTAAAAAAACTGAATCTTAATTGGTTTTTTTCAGCAGTTTATTATTTTGTACATTTAAAATATAGGTGTTAAAATATTGCCAAATTATAATAGCATACTTTTGTTTGTTTGTTAAAGAAATATGCTAGAATTATTTTTTGTAAAAGACATATACATAAAGTATTATGTATGATTTTTCAAGAATATATTAGGTTTTATATTAATCATGACAATGTCTCTTAAAAATAGGCTCAACAGATTTCAAACCAGGAAATAACCCAATGGTATTTTGTAAATAAAATTACATTTTTAAAAAATGTCACACTTTGAGTTTATAAAATATATCTAGGTTCAGATATTTTATTACACTATTTCACAAACATATGGGCTAACAATACATCAGATGTGTTACAGAATGCTTTTGAATGATAGCCCAGTAAAGAAAATAATCCTATTTATAAAATAAGTAAGAAGGAAAAATATTGAAAAACAATGTGGCTAACTACATTCAAAGGAAATCATTCACATTAAAGTTCAGACTTCTAGTCCTGAGAATGTTGTATATGCCTTCAATTTTGTGACTCGAACTCATAGAAAAGTTTATCTGTAAGCCTAACAGTATAATAAATACGGCCAATTCTTCAAGTTTATATTGGAAAGCAGATGTGAGCAAACAGTACTGAGTAGAGCTCTGTGGTTTAATGCTGGGCAAATGATGAAACTAGAAGAATGGGACATTACATCAGCCACTCCTCACTCATATTATTAACTGTCCCATGTCCATAGCTGACTCTATTAACATCTCTCAAATGCAAGGCTTTCCTGGAATAGCATCATAGAAGGCAATCAGACAGAATTCAGAATGAGGCACTCAAGGAATGAGAAGCAAGAACCAACACAAACTTAAGATGGAATTAGAGGTGTGTGAAGGCAGACCCAAATCTCAGACAACTAGGAAAAATTGGTATAAAATTGATGAAAAATATCAACAAGAAAGAAATTTCCAGTATAAGCTATATGAAATCTTTAATTAGTGAAGCAGAAAAGACTGGTGGAAATGAATCTTGATGGTCTTTAGGCAGCGATAAAATGGACAAAGAAGGTCTTCATGTTCTTAGCATATTTCACTGCTTCCCCCACGCTAGGTCTTCACCAATCACTATGAAGATGAATGTCAAATTAGGCTGAGCATGAGTTATGCAAAGACATGTGGATTCTACAAGTTACACTATGTTTTTCCATCTTTTTACTGAGCCAGGAACTGTTCTATAGGTTTGATTTTTATTGGTACTTTTTATATTTTTGCTAGTCTTGACTTGGTTTTCTGATTATTCTGTCTGGATTATGAAAATGGGGTATTTATAAACCTGTGTCATGTTGACATTTCCTAATTGAGTTAAGTATTTTTGGAAATTAAACTGACAAAATTTTGATAGATACTCAAGAATGTCATATTACTCTTCTGTCAATCATAACTTTTTCTTAGGGTCTTCCAGAAAAGCTATACAAACAAAGAATGAGAATCATAACAACATTTGAAGTGTCTTATTTAAAGCTGCACAAAGACCTGAAGCTACAAATTAGTGTTTTCTGGGAAAGACTAATTTAGAAGCAACAGCATAGGCTTCGGGGTTTAAGGGTTTTGTATTAATCATGACAAATGTCTCCTTGTGCCTTCAACTCTCCTGAATTATAAATCTTAGTATATTATTATCTGATTCTCTGCATTGTAAGAAAGTATGGGGTGTAACTCAACTTTTTAGCAGAAATACTGATCCATAAACAGACTAAGGGAGCTGGATACAGTGGCTCACATCTGTAATCCCAGCATTTTGGGAAGTAGAGGTGAGAGGATTGCCTGAGCCCTGAGGTTCAAGACCAGCCTGGGCAACTTGGCAAGATCTCGTCTCTACAATAAATGGAAAAAAAAAAAAAAAAAAAAGCCAGGCATGGTGATACACTCCTGTAGTTCCAGCAACTTGGAAGGCTGAGGTGGAAGAATCTCGTGAGTCAAACAGGTCAAGGCTGCGGTGGCCATGAGTGTGCCACTGCACTCCAGCCTGGGCAACAGTTAGACAAAAACAAACAAACAAACAAACAAAAAACAGACTAAGAGAGATTTCAAATACTAAAATATCGATATTTTATGCTTCAGTGTTTTAAGACAAGTTCGCTATTTTCATAAGAAGTAAATTTATAATTTAATCAGGACTTTATGAGTTAAATTTATCTTATTTTAAAATGTCAACAATACTTTGCATAATTCTTAGAATCAACTAAGTTTACAAATGATGTCTTGAATGCATATTTGACTTAAGGTCTCAAACTTGCTTAGAAGCAAATTTTAAATTAGACAGAAATTACTACCCAATCATTACCTTGGAAAATAATTACAGAAATGACAAAGACACACTAAGGTAGTGACTTCAACCAGGGCTTTAAGGCATGCTTACTCACAATGAGGGAGCCCGCATAAACTTTGGAGAATGGGGTATATATGGAGAGTTCGAAAATAAGTTAGTTTTAATGTGTGTATATAAAAGAAACTCATCAGCAAAATAAAATTTGCATTTTTAAAAGGCATTGGGTAAAAAATAAGAAAAAGGAGCTTACAAAATGAAAAATACAAATAGCTTTAAATATGAGAAAATTAACTCATGAGAATCACAAAGATTAAAATAATAACAAAAATATTAATTCCTAATGCTGGAGTTGCTATAGGGATATGGACATTTTTATGTATGGCTAGTATAGCACTATAACTGCTCTTGTACACAATTTGGTACTAAAACTATTTTATAAATTAATCTGACAAAAAAAAAAACAGAAGTGTAGTTTCATTTTAAAGTCACAAAAAATATTTATTTATATCTCTGTATTCATAACTGTGAAAATATCTGAAGGCAATAGTATATAGTTATCTAGCCAAGAGGAAATGTCTGTCTCTTTTATTTTTTCAAAATTGTGTTGAATAGTTATATCTGTAACCCAGCATTTAGTGCTTTAATCCTTAACCACCCAAGCTAAATAAGTTAATATCTGCAACATGACATGTCCAGTTATTTTTTAGATTACCTCCATATTTTCTTCATAGTTGTTATCAACTAAAATAATTTTGTATATACTATATATTTAATTATTAGTTTGTTTGCTTTTATTCTTGTTTCTACTACCAGAACACAAATTATACTATTAAGTTTTATTGCTTAAATTAATTAGAATGTGTTTCTGTTCTTTGCAACTAAAAAAAAAAAAAAACAATGAAATTAGTCTCTTCAGGCATTCAAAGCTTTGTGTCACTTGATTTTTAGTCAACCACTATAGATCTCACCAATAAGTATGCCACAATTGTCAAATGAGTATTAAGTAGCTTACAAAATCAAATGAACAGACCCAAAAAAAAAAAAAGTAACCAAGTTCTAGTGGGAAACAGAGATGTAAGACACATTGAAACTACACATAAGGCGTACCAAACCTGGCATAATTGCATGTCATCATTTTCTGAAATTAATGAGAATTTGTCTACATAACTTTAGATGCTAGATTTGGCTATCACTCAGCCCTAACTGACCCCAAATATATCCATGCCTTTTTCAAAATTAAACATTCTATATAAAAATAAGTGATCAGTTGTAATCAGATTACATGCTATGCACGATCTGTCAGTACATCCAAAGAGGAATTATATTATTTCATTTTCATTAATGGCACTGTTGGATTAAAGCAATGCTATTTATATTCTATTTATTCTTTTTTCTTTTATTTTTTCTTCTTTTTCAAACAATAGCAGAATTCATGTTATTTTTAAGCAAATTAAACATTTTCCAGAGTAGATCATATATTAATCCACAAAGCAAATCTTAAAATTTTAGAAAGACTTAAATAATATCAAATATCTTTTCTGTCCACAATGGCATAAAATTAGAAATCAATAACATAAATAAAATTAAATGATTTGTAAATATGTGGAAATGAACACACTCCTGAACAATCAATGAGTCAAAAAGGTTATAAAAATGGAGATTTTAAAAAATGTGGAGACAAATGAAAATGAAAACACAATATATCAGAACTTATAAGATTCAGCAATAAAAAGTTTAAGAGGAAAGTTTATATCAATAAACACCTACATTAAAAGGAAGAAAAATATTTTAAAATACAGCCTAACGTGAAACCTCAAAGAACTGAAAGATAACAAAGTTCAAGGTCAGTAGAAGGAAGGAAATCATAAAAATCAAATCAGAAATAAATGAAATTGGTACTAAAAAAGCAATAGAAAATATAACTGAAAGTAAGAGTTGATTTTTTTGAAAAGACAAAAAATGTTGACAAAATTTCAGCTAGCCTAAGAAAAACAGAAAACTGAAACAAAAGAAATTATAACTGAAAGAAGTGACATTATAACTGATACCACAAAAATACAAAGCATTATAAAAGACTACTGTATTTCATTTCAGATTGTAGATATATGTAACCACTATCATAATAAATTTTTAAACATTTTTATCTACTCAAAAAGAAACCTTACACTTTTTAGCAATTAATCCATGTCTACTAGTTCCCACTTCAGCTCGGTAACCATTAATTTGCATCTTCTACAGATTTGACAATTCTGGATATTTTATACAAATTGAAGAATATGATATGTAATCTGTTAGGAATGACTTTTTTCACTTACTATAATGTTTTAAATGCTCATTTATATATCAGTATTTCATTATTTTATTGGGCAGGATAATCTTTCATTTGTGAATGTGCCTTATGTTGCTTAGTAATGCATTAGTTGATGGACATTTAAATTATTTTCTTATAAATATTTTGAATAATGTTATATTAAACATTCAAGCACAAGTTTATATGTGGATATATGTTTTTATTTTTTCTTGGGTATATTTTTAAGTGAGTAGTGAAATTGCAGGGTCATATGGCAACTCAACTCATAAATACTCAAATGTGTATTTATTTGAAGAGCTTCCAGACTGTCTTTCAAAGGGGCTGTGCTATTTTAAATTCTCACCAGAATTATGGGTGTTTTCATTTCTTGACATCAACATCAATTGTCAGTTTTTTTATTACAGTTTTTCTACTGAGTGTGAACTGTTTTCTCACTCCTTAATTACTAATGATGTTAAACATTTGTTTATATGTTTAACAGTCATTCATGTATTTTTTGGTAGGAATCTCTACTCAAATCTTTTACCCATTGTTAATTGAATCATCTGTATTTTATTGTTTAATTGTACATTGTTACAATTTCCAATTCGATTTTTATAATTTAAATTTTTATTGATAATAATTAATTACCAAATATAATTTTGAAGTATTGTGTGCATTCTGTGAGTTGTCTTCTTGCTTTCTTTACACTGTCATTTAAAGTATAAAGTTTTTTTTTTTATTTTTGTAAAGTTTAATTTATCTTTCTTTTTTTTTTTTTTTCTGCTCATGCTTCAGTTGTCATATCTAAAAATCCAACACCAAATCCAAGGGCATCAAGGTTTACTCTTATGTTTCCTTTTAAAAATTTTATATATTTGATCCTTGAGCAACGTGGAGATTTGGGGTGCTGACCTATCCCCTACATTCGATCAAAAAATTATGCATCACTTTGATTCCCCCAAAATTTCACTACTCATAAACTACTGAACACCAGAAAGCCTTACCCATAACAAAAACAACACATATTTTGTACATGTGTATTACATGTATTAAACACAGTATTTTTACAAAAAATTAGTCTAGAGGAAAGAAAATGTTATTAAGAAAATCATAATAAATAGAAAATATCTTTTCTGTATATTAATGAAAGGGATTATCATAAAGATTTTTATTCTCATCATCTTTAAAATTAGCAAGCAGAGAAAAAGGAGGAGAAAAAAGCTGATTTTGCTGTATAGGGGTGGCAGAAGCAGAAGAAAACCCATATGTAAGTAGACCTGTGTAGTTTAAATTCATATTGTTTAAGGGTCAATTGTAGTTTTTACAATTTGATCTTTGGTCATTTTGAGTTAATTTTTGTATATGGTGTGAGGGAAGGATCAATTTTCATTATTTTGCATCTGACTCTCCAGTTATTCCAGGACTATTTTCTGTGCAAATGGTCTTGGCACCCTTGTCAAATACTAGTTGGCCATGAACATATGGTTTATTGTAAACTCTCAGTTCTTTTCTTTGACCCATATGTCTATTCAAATATCGATACCATGCTATATGGATTATTGTCGCATTAAAATATGTTTTGAAATATAAAGTGTAAATCAAGACCTCTTACTTATTTTTCTTTTTCAAGATTGTTTTGACTATTTTGAGACTCTTGCAAGTTTATTTAGATTTGGGATTGAACTTGTTATTATTTACGGAACAATCTTATATAAATTGCACTAAGTCTATACATAGACTTAGGAAATTATTGACTGTATAACAACATTTAGTCATCTGAGCCATGAAGATGGGATGATTTTCTCTTTAAATTTTCTTAACATTCTTTCTACCATATGTCATAATTCTTAGAGCATAAGCTTTATACTTTTTGTATATTTATTCATATCTATTTTATATTTGATGCTATTATAAATATTATCTTTTCTTAATTACTTTTTCAAATTTTACATTAAAATGTTATATAAATACAATTGATTTCAGTATATCTTCTATCATGTACATTCCTTGACTTGTTTGCTAGTTGCAATAAACTGCTGTCAAACATATCTGTACAGTTCTGGGTGTCATGTATTCAGCCATTCCCATACTCATAGGACCAAAGGACAGAGGTACCTCTCTCACTAATGGGGTAAATAGAAGTTGTCTAAAATTAATTTTCCACATTAATTTAAATAAAAAATAAGTTGATGGAACCTTCAATATACCCAGGGAGAAATGCTCTCTAGCTCAAAGAACATTTTTAGTAAAATACTCAAATATTTTGATAATGTTATTCTATGTGGCAGAAAACTTACTGAAACTCCTCTTATGCCTTTCATCAAGGTGGAGTTAAATAAT
>CAUYQG010248062.1:0-11538 GCA_963574415.1 Tarsius wallacei
CGCTGAGGTGGCCATGAGTGTTCCACAGCCCTCCAGCCTGGGCGACAGAGTGAGCCTCCAACTCAAAAAAAAAAAAATTAGCTGAGTAAGTGGCATGCACTTGTAGTCCCAGCTACTCAGGAAGTTTAGCCAGGAGGGTCACTCTAGCCCAGTGAGGCAGCAGTAAGCTGTGATTTTGCTACTGCAACGCAGCCTGGGCCCACAGAGTAAAACCTTGACTCAAAAACAAAACAAAACAAAACAAAACAAAAAACAGAAGGAAAAAAAAGGAAAGAAAAAAGAGAAGCAAAGCAAAACAAAGCAAAGTAAAAAAACAAGAGTGTTTTGGAAAAGAATAGAAATAGAAAAAAAAGTGAGGCCAGGCTCGGTGGCTCAGCCTGTAATCCCGCGCCTTGGGAGGCTGAGGTGAGTGGATTGCCTGAGCCCGCGGGTTTGAGACCCGCATGGGCAACTTGGCGAGACCTCATCTCTACAATAAATCAAAAAAAAAAAAAAACTCAGCCGGGTGTGGTAGTGCATACCTGTAATTCTAGCTACTTGGAAGGCTGAGGCGGAAGGATCGCCGGAGACCAGCAGGTCGAGGCTGCGGTGGCCGGGAGCGGCCACTGCACTCCAGTCTGGGCGACAGAGTGAGACTCCAACTCAAAAAAAAAAAAAAAAAGAAAAAAAAGTGAGATTTCCTTAAGGGATGAAAGCATAACGTTACCTTCAGGTAGGCCTAAAGATGTCAATCTTGGACCCTGAAACAACCCTATGTCTTGATTTCAGTCCCTCTTAGCTGCAGTCTGGGAAGTATGGCCAGCCCAGAAACTTACCCAGTGAGTCAACATTAACCCACCTGGAGACCAGGAGGAAGCCATGCCCATCAATGCACCTGGTAACAGGTCTGCCATATGCAAAACCTGAATCAGATTTTTACTTCAGTAGTAGTCTCACAGATCAAGGTCCTTGAGAAAGTCCAGTCAATGCAGGAACCAGATGGAATTCCTGCCTGCTAGAGCCCCTGGTAATAGGTCTGCCAACTGCAGATTCCACTGAAGACCCAGTATCAGCCACATGACCATAATTCAACCCCACTCATCTATGATCCTGAAGGCAATCTCATGCCCAAAGGCCTGATAGCATAGGAGTTCATCTTGCTGAAGCTCAGTTTGTAAAGACTGAAGGAGGGAGTTGGTATTTCAAATGCACAGAAACCAATGCAAGAAACATAGAAAACAAAGAATAAGGCAATGATGACATTACCAGAGAAAATTAAGAAAGATCCAATAGCTGATACCAAAAGAATGGAGACATACAGATTGTTTGGAAAATATCTGATATAATTATCTTTAGAAACCTCAATGAGATGTGAGAAATTGCAGATAGGAAACTAAATAAAATTAGGAAAAGAATCCATGAACAACGTGATGTTTGATAAAGAAATAGAAACCATAAAAGTAACCAAACACTCCTGGAGATAAAAAAATACAGTGCAGATCTGGAAAGCTTAATAGAGAGTTTCAACAGCAGATTTGACAAGGCAGAAGAAACAATTAGTAAACTCAAAGACAGGTCATTTGAAATTAGCTAATTAGAAGAACAAAAGACATTAAAAAGATTTAAAAAGCATAAAACACTTATGGAACACCATCACACATATGAAAATATGAATTATGAGAGAACCAGAAAAAGAGAAAGAAAGGACAGAAATGAAGAAGAGACCAAGACATTTCAAGACAAACAAAAATTAAGAGAGTTAATCACCTTGAGACCAGCTACAAGAAATGCTAATGAGAGTTCTTTGAGTTCAAACAAATGGCAATAAGTAGCAATATAACAACATAGAAAAGCATAAAATTCAATGGTAAATATACAGAGAGTGCCAAAAAATGTATACACATTGTAAGAAAGAAAGAAAATTGTATTAAAATTGTAATACTCAATATATAGTGTTAACAGAAGATGAATATGTCACATCTGACTTCTGCAATTACACACCGCTACCATAATTCAACTTCAAAAAGTAATACACATATAACATCTCTCAAAATGTGCATACATTTTTTGGCATGCCTGATATTGTGTGTGTGTGTGTGTGTGTGTCTGTGTGTGTAAAATCAAACTCAGAATACTCTAAATACTCTAAAGTGGTGGTGTGTAATAACTCTTAAGAAAGTTAAAAGAAAATGTATTTAAAATAATTTTTGCTATAAGTAGTTGACAGATACATAATATATAGAGATGTAAATTATAACATTAATATTACAACAATTTATGTGAGAAATGCAAGTATAGAATTTTTGTATTGCATTGAAGTTACGGTATTATCAACTTGAATTAGGATATTATAATTATAAAATGTCATATGCAAGGTAACCACAAAGAACAAAACCTCTATTAGATGCATAAAAGGTAAAGAGAAAAGCAATCAAAGCATATCACTCAGAAAATACAGCAAATCACAAACGAAGATTGGAAAAAAGGAACAAAGGAAAGCTCAAAATTAAGAAAATGTCAGTAGTAAGTTCTAATTTATTAAGAATCAGTTTAGGTGTAACTGGATTAAAAGAGAAAGAGAGGGAGAGGAGACTCAAATAAAATCAGAAAATATAAAGGAAATATTATAATACCATAGCAATATGAGGGATGACAAGAGACCACCAAGAACAGTTTTATGCCAACCAATTGGATAACCTAGAAGAAATAAATTCCTAGAAACATACAACCAACTAATACTGAATCATGATGGAATGTAAAATCATAACAGAACATAAATAAGAATATTTAATAAATAATTAAAAATAATTTAACATATTTCATTTATGAAGAACTAAGGACCAAAGCAGAGTAAGTCTTGGTTGGATAAATTTACAAATTTTGTAAAAATGGAATGTGATACATTGTATTGTTTATCATCTGGTACTATATGAAATATATTTTAAAATATTTAAATATATCTTGATCCAGTAGGGTAATGGTAAGTTTTTTTCACCATGGTATACATAGCCATAATCATTCTAAAAATAGAATTATAAAAGGAGAAATAGAATGGCAGTTTCTAAAGGCTGAAGATGGGTAGACAGAAAAAGTAGAAACATTGGTCAACAGGTAAAATATCAGTTATACAGTAGAAATGTGTTCTGGTGTTCTATAGCACAGCATGGTTCTATAATTAATAATAATGTATTTATTGTATATTTCAAACCAGCAAAAGGAGAAAATTTTAAATGTTCTCACCACCCAGAAATGATGATACTTGAGGTGATGATTATATTAATTAGATTGCTTGATCATTCCATAATGTATACATGGAATGTATGAAAGTATCATATTGAACCCCATAAATATATGTAATTTCTATTTGCCAAACAAAACTTAAAAATTAAATAAGATCCAATTATAACGAAAATAGAATAAAATCTGTAAATCCTGACCTATCCTACCAACAGGATGATATTTAGCTCAGTACTAAGATTATAATCTTCCTGATTTAGAAGAACCACCCTCAATCACTATTATCAAATACTGTATAATTTTGGAAAATAGCTTCTACTGCAAATTTGAAACTGCTTAATGAAATCAAACTAAAATTATGTGACAAAATGGCACTTATTTAAAATTTATATAGTGTAAAAATAATTTCAACTGCATCTAATATTGTTTGAATCATATGTAATGTCAATTCATTTTATATACTTTCTGTGATGTCAAAAGTTAAAGCAAGATCTCCATTACCACACAAAATGTGCACTACATATATTTTTTAGTTTGAACTACAATATTTTCAAGGTTTCAATTCATATACTAAAGCATTTTGATGTTTTAAAATCCATTTAATTATGTAACTAAGTAGTTTCCACTTATTCTGCAATCTATAGTGGTTATCTGCAATTTAATGACATGCTTAAAGGCAGATAACAGAACAACCTAACAGAATTCTAAATATTTCCTGTAAATAATGGGAAAGGTGTGTGGCTCATACCTGTAATCCCAACACTTTTAGAGGCTGAGGTGGGAGGATTGTTGGTGCCTAGGAGTTTGAGATCAGCCTCAGCAACACAGCGAGACCTCACCTCTTAAAAAAAAATTAGCCAGATTTGGTGGCATGCACCTGTAGGCCTGTAGGCCCAGCTATTCAGGAGGTTTAAGTAGAAAGATCTTCTGAACCCAGGATGTCAAGGCTGCAATAAGCCATGGTCCTGCCACTGCATTCCTGCCTGGGTGACACAGTGAGATCCCAACTCAAACAAACAAACGACAAACAAAGAAAAGCAATGAGTTTTTTCAATTAAAATATATGCTCACAGAGGGATACCAATACATGGCGGTACCTGTGTGAAAAAAAATTTTGAAAAATAAAATATGTAACATTTCATTACACATGACCCTTAACAGATGGACATTTGCAATTTCCCCCAATACAACCATAGATATTTTTCCAGTAAAGGAAACAAGTGAAGTCTTGAATATCTTTTATCTAATAATGTAATTGACTTTTTGGTAGTATATATAATACAATGTTTTCTAATTCCTTCTTTCTTATAATAGCCTCTCTTGGCTCCTACAATTATCCGCTGCTTGTAAATCTTTTCTTGTCTTTTTAAAAATCTTCTTTACTATGTCCTCTCATTGCATAAAACTAAAATCAATTTTAGTCTGAAAAATTATTTCAAATGAAGTAAAACAAAATTTGAAATATTTGGGAGAGCAATAACCATTTATACACTCATTGGAGACATAAATATAACAGGGACAAGTTGCTCTACTGATACAAATATTGCAGATTACATTGTATTGACAAGCAGTATTCACCACGTCATGTATTTTTCACAAGTGTTATTTAATTTTTATGCAGAATAGGCAGTGTGAGAGTGTTGGTTTTTAATACTACAAAGTGATTTTTTTTTTTAGAATATAAATATCACACTTCTCAAGTGACAATTTCTGATCTTATTTTTGAAGTAAGTAACTTTTTTTGACATACAGAAAAAAATGGTCTGAAATGAGATCACTCAAGAAGTTTGAATGGTAAATTTAGAGCAGAGAAAACAAGATCCAGAATATGCAGAAAGCATATCATTCATGAACAACACAAAAAATGAAGAAAAGAAATGTAGAAATAGTGATAGTATTATAAAATTAGAGCACACTGGAAAAAGAATGAGGGGAAGAAAAACCAGCATATGATAGAAGAGATGTTAGTAAGCTAAAATATCCTTGTAGACAGCACATAAGTAAACGAGAAAAAATGAGAAGATGGATTGACCAAGCCTAAAAGTAACAGATCCAACTCAGAGGTCTTATGCTCCAAGTTTCTCTATCTTTGAGGTTCAAATTATTTTCTCACAGACACTAGTCATATAGAGTATTGTACACACACATACACAATTAGTACAGTAAGAAAAATAAAACCCACCTTCTAGATGCCTACTTTTTGCAGACTGCATTATATTCTGAACCACTGGCTGAGTCACCAGCTCAGAAAATAGTTTATTTCTCTTCTGTCACTTCTGGCCCACAAGAAATTCCCAGCTCTGTTCTAATCTGTGTTGACAGGACCCCGAAATGTCTTCTTGCTCTTTCTATGAGAGAGGAAGAGAAGAACTACTCAGAGCAACATTCCCAGACCAGACAGAAACCTCAGTTCCATGACCCAGGTTTGTTTTTACTGAACTCTGTAGCCAGGCAGAGTATGAAATTAACTCAAGAGCAGGAAAAGAGACTCTGAACTCTGGATCTTATAGGATCATAAAACAATATTTTAGTTGCAGGGGTTTATTTGTTCATAAAATACTTGCACAAATAATCTCATGTAGATAGAAAGATCAATTAATAAATGGTAGACCGATTTCAGTCTTTTCCCCCGCTTTGACCCAGATCATGATCAGTGAGACTGGCTAGTGCTGGAAGAGAGAGAATTTGTCTGTTCACTTGATAATATATAGAGAGCAATAGCATCGGACCAGGGTTGTTGCAGAGTAGGCAATGACTGAGTTTCACTCCTTTTACCCAAAACTTTACTACTGACTCCAGTCTCCTTGCTCCAAGACTGTTCTTTTCACGTTCAAAATGGATACTGGCCTCTATTTTCCCCAAATTTGGTGACCATTTAAACTCTGCCTACCATATTGAACCTAAACTCTGCTATCAAGTTTACTCCCTAATTCTTACACTGGTCTATGAGGCTCTTCAGTGGAGTCCATCTCTGAGGTCCATCTCTGACCTCAGCTCAAACTAATTGCCCATAGGTGATAACCTACTCTAACCAAAACAGTCTCCTTCCTTTTCATGACTATTCCAAGCAGCAGTTTATTTTTTTTTTTTTTGAGTTGGAGTCTCACTCTGTCGCCCAGACTGGACCGGGCCACTGCAGGCTCGACCTGCTGGGCTCCTGCGATCCTTCTGCTCAGCCGTCCAAGTAGCTGGAACGACAGGCGTGCGCTACCACCCTGGACTAATTTTTGGTTTATTGTAGAGGTGAGGTCTCGCCAAGTTGCCCAGGCTGGTCTCGAACCCACGGGCTCAGGCGATCCACTCACCTTAGCCTCCCAAAGCACGGGATTACAGGCTGAGCCACCCAGCCTGGCTGCCAAGCAGCTTTAACTTTGTGCTTATTTATTCCTCTTTCTTGAGTACTCTTCTTTCAGCTTTTCACACAACTCTCTTATTTATCATCTTGGTCTTAACTCACATTTACAGGGAGGTTTGTCCAATGTTGCCACCCTCCTTCAAGCCTTATACACCTTTACTACTCTATTTCTCCTCAGTACTTATCATCATTTAATATACTCCTTATTCAACTTATTTGAATGCTTATTGTCTCTCCACAAGATTGCAAACTGCTTAAGGGTAAACATGTGTGTCTTCTTTCTGTATTGCTCTATCCTAAGTGCCTGTCCACAATATCAATGCTACATTATATTTGTGAAATATAAAGATATTAAGTTCACAAACTTGATTTGGGGGGTAAAAATATTTTTATAGAAATGCTGATTTTTTCTGTGTAATTCTGCTTATTATAAATATTTGCAATTTTAAAATAAGAACATGAAAATTCTGGCACATACAAAAATAAGAACTAGAGTGTCTATGTCTTCAGTGACAACCAAATAAAAGAAAATATAGAGAAAGGACCAAGAATGAAGAGAAAATATGTAAAATTTCAAATTCTGAGCATGTTGAAGGGATTTTCTTCTAGCCCCTATGTCTCTGCTACCAGTTACTTCCCCTCTTCTTACTTGAAAGGAATAATTCCTCTTCTGATTTCATGGATTTGGTACATTCGCAATTTGTGCAACCATTACCAAACTCTTGTCCCAAAACAGTCCATTACACCAAATAGAAATTCAGTTAATGATTACTGCCAGTTCCTTCCTCCCTTTATTTCTTGGCAAATACTAACTTACTTTCTGTCTTTATACACTTATCTATTCTGAATATGGGATATAAATGGAATCCTAACTCTTTTGTAACTGACTTTTTCACATGGCATAATGTTCATACATATTTTAGCACATTTCATTTGTTTTTATGGAGGAATAATATGCTATTGTATGAATTTATCGTATTTGTTTCTCTACTTATCCATTGGTGGACACTTTCATTACTTACACTTTTGGGACATTTTGAAAAATACTAGCATTTGTGTGCACATTTTTTGTGAATATATGCTTTCAATTCTCTTGGGTTTATAACTTGAAGAGGAATTGCAGAATCATATGGCAATTCTATAGTCAACTTTTTAAGAAACTCCCAGTTTTCCATAGGTGCTGTACATTCCCATCAGCAGTATGTAAGAGTTCTTTTCTCCTCACATACTCTCCAATACTTGTTAATCTCCTTTTATTTTTTAAGAAGAGAGGAGGGCAGACATAGTTGTCCAAGAGTGTGTGAAGTAGTATTACAACGTGGTTTTGATTTGCATTTCCCCAATAACTAATAATGTTTAGGATTCTTCCATGTTTGTATTGGCCACTTGCTTATCTTCTTTACTGGAAAAATATCTATTTCTCAAATTTGGGGGGAATTTTTTATACTAGAGTATTTTTCATTGTGCTGTTTAGTAGAAAGAAGTGTCCTTATATATTTTTGATTGACACATTTTTTCCATGTTGTCACTAACATTTTTTAAATCTTTCAGGATTTTTAAAATGATAACCCCCCTAATAGGTATGAGATTAGGTTTTAATAAACATTCCCCTAATTATTTTTGATGTTGACCATTTTTTTTACATATCAGCTATTTGTATGACTTCTTTGAAAGATGTCTATTAAAGTTTTTGTCTACTTTTTATTTTTATTTTTTTACTATTGAATTGTATGAATTCCTTATATAGATGAAGTATCAATCATTTTCTTATAAGATATATAGATTTCCAATATTTTCTCCTAGTCTGAAGGTTGCTTTTTCAACTATTTTCATTGTTTTGTTTCTTGTGCAGAAGCTTTTAGTCTGATGCTATCCCACATGTTTATATTTGCTTTTCTGTCTCTGCCATCTCAAAATAACCATTGCCAATTCCAGTGTCAAGGAGATTTTCCTTATGTTTTCTTCTAAGAGTTTTATGGTTTTAAGTCTTACCTTTAAGTCTTTAAACTGGTTCAAACTGATTTTTGTGTATATGGTGTAAAATAAAGATTCCGTTTTATTCCTTTGCATGTCCATACCCAGTTTCCCCAACACCACTTATTAAAGGGATTATCTTTTCTCCATTGTGTGGTACACTCATGAAAGACCAGCTGATCATATATGTGTGTGTGTGTGTGTGTGTGTGTGTGTGTGTGTGTGTGTGTTTGCTTCTGACCACTCTACTCTTTTCCATTTTTCTCTCTATATCTCTTTTTTTGCCAATATCACATTGATTTAATTACTGTAGATGTATAATATTTAATTTGAAATCAGAAAGTGATGTTTGAAAATTTGTTCTTCTTGCTAAAGTTTGCTTTTGCTATCTGGGATCTTTTATGGTTTCATATAACCTTTAAAATTTATTTTTATAGTTCTATAAAAAGTACCATTGAATTTTTATAGGGATTTCATTGACTTTATAGATCTTTTTGATAGTGTGGACATTTAAGAAATAGTAATTATTCCAGTTCACTATAATAGATATCTTTCCATTTACCTGTAGCTTCAGTTTCTTTCATCAGTATCTTACAGTTTTAGTGTACAGCTCTTTCACCTTCTTGGTTAAATGCATTTCTAAATATTTTATCCTCTTGATGCTATTGAAATGAAATTTTTTCCTTAATTGAATAGTTGTTATTATTGTGTAGAAATGCTGCCAATTTTTGTATTTTTTTAATCCCACAACTTTACTGAATTAATTAATTTTAACAGTTTTTTTATGAAGTCCTTAGCATTTTCTATAAATGAGATAAAGTAGCCCGAAAACACACATTTTTATTACATCTTTCTGATTTGATGCAATTTTCTCTTTTTCTTACATAATTGCTCTGGCTAGGACTTTATGTTAGCAATAAGTTGCAAGGTGGTACATTCTGATCTCATTCATAACATTACAGATACACCTTTTTGCTTTTTACCATTGAGATTGATGTTGGCTATGGCTTTATCACATATAGCCTTTATTGTGTCATGGTATACTCCTTGTATAATTAATATATTCAGAGTTTTTATCATCAAAGAATGTTGAATGTTAATAAGTTTTTTCTATATCTATTGAAATTATCTTATAATTTTGTCCTTCATTCTGTTAATGTGATGTATAACTTTTAGTGATTTGTGTATGTTGAGAAATCCTTATCCTTTATCCCAGAGTTAAATCAAATGATACAATGATGTATGAGTCTTTTACCGTGTCATTGAATTAGGCTTATGAGTATTTTGTTGAGCATTTCTGTATCTATATTCACTTGGATATTGGCGTGTAATGTTTTATTCTTTTTTTGGTCAATGCATTTTTTATGTATCCATGTTTTTTATTTTTTATTGTAAAGATGTAGGGTACAATTCAGGATTAGGTATACAAATGTTCATTATGCAGGTACCCTTGTTGATGAGGTGTGCACCCTCCCTCCCCTGGCAGTTTTCTACTACTGCCAATCCCACCCTCCTCCCCTGGCAGTTTCCCACTACTGCCAATCCCTTTTTTATAATAATATAATTGTCCAAGGTCTGAGTATGAGTGAGAACATGTCCTACTTAGTTTTTTGTTTCTATGATATATCACTGTGTATGATGAGTATGATAGACTCTAAATCCATTCAAGTTGCTAAGAAGTCCACATGTTTCTCCTTTATGGCTGCATAATATTCTATTGTGTATATGTACCACATATTTTATCTGGTCCAGTTTCGATGGGCAGCACAGTTGGTTCCATGTTTTTGCTATTGTGAATAGTGCAGCAATAAACATACATGTACAGGTATCTTTTTTGTAGAATGATTTGAGTTCCTCCAGGTATATTTCCAGTGGGGGGATTGCTGGGTGATATGGAAGGTCAATTTCTAGTTCTTTCAGAAATTGTCACACTGTTTTCCAAAGAGGTTGAATTAGTTTGCACTCCCACTAGCAGTGTAAAAGCATTTCTTTTTCTCTGCATCCTCACCAGCAACTGTTGTAGTTTGTTTTATTAATGATGGCCATTCTTACCGTGGGTAGGGACATCTCAATGTGATTTTGATTTGCATTTCTCTGATGATTAGTGAGGCTGAGTACTTTTTCAAGAGTCTGTTGTCTGGTAGTTTATCTTCTTTTGAGAAGTGTCTGTTCATGTGTTTTGCCCACTTTTTAATGGGGCTGTGTGTTTGTTTGTTTGTTTTTCCTTTTAGCACACTTGAGTTCCTTGTCGATCCAAGATGTAAGGCCTTTGTTAGATGTACAGTTAGCAAATATTTTTTCCTATTCTGTGGATTATCTCCTCACTCTCTTGATTTCTTTTCTTTTTTTTTTGCTTTGCAGAAGCTTTTCAGTTTGATGAGGTCCCACTTGTTTATTTTATCTCTTATGGAATGGGCACTTGGGGTTTTGATCAGCAATTTGTTGCCAGTTGCAATTTCCAAAAGGGTGTCTACTGTATTTTTGAAGGTTCTTATAGTTTGCTGTTCTAAGTGTAGGTCTTTGATTCATTTATAGTTAATTTTTGTGTATGGTGATAGGTAGGAGTCCTGTTTTAATTTTCTGCATGTTTTCAGCCAGTTTTCCCAGCATCATTTACTGCATATGTTCTCCTCTACCCAGTAGTTGTTAGTGGAGGTTTTTTTAATGGTGGGTTGGTTGAGAAACTGAACTTTGGTTTCTGGCATCTCTATCCTGTTCCTTTGTTCCCTATGCCTATTCTTATACCAATACCAGGCTGTTTTGATTCTTGTAGACTTATAGTAAAGTTTGAGATCTGGAAGAGTGATACCTCCCTCTGTGTTTTTGTTTTTGTTTTCCCTGAGGATTGTTTTGGCTATTCATGGTCGTTTATGTTTCCATATGAATTTCTGTATTGTCATTTTCAGGTCTGAGAAGAATGATGTTGGTAATTTAAAGAATATTGCTTTGAATCTGTAGATTGCCTTTGGTAGGATGGACATCTTAACAATGTT
>CAUYQG010248064.1:0-33047 GCA_963574415.1 Tarsius wallacei
CAAAAAAAAAAAAAAAAAAAAAAACAAAGCAGTTGGTATCACATTACCAGACTTCAAACTTTACTATAAAGCTACAATAATCAAAACAGCTTGGTATTGGTACAGGAACAGGCATATAAACCAATGGAATAGAATTGAGATTCCAGAAGCAAAACCTCAGTTTCTCAACCAACTCATCTTCGACAAAGCCTCCACCACCTACCACTGGGGAGAGGAGAACCTATTCAGTAAATGGTGCTGGGAAAACTGGCTGGCCACATGCAGAAGATTGAAACAGGACCCCATCTATCCCCTTTCACAAAAATTAACTCTAAATGGATCAGAGACCTAAATGTAAAACCTCAAACCATAAGAACCTTAGAAAATGAAGGACATACCCTCATGGAAATTGGATCTGGCATCCAATTCCTGAACAAATCCCAAAACCCACAGGCCATAAGAGATAAGATAGATAAGTGGGACCTCATTAAACTGACAAGCTTCTGCAAAGCCAAAGAAACCATCAAGAGAGCAGGGAGACAGCCTACAGACTGGGAAAAAGTATTTGCCAACTCCAGGTCTGATAAAGGCTTAACATCTTGGATCTACAAGGAACTCTAACGTGCTGAAAAGAAAAAACAAACAATCCCATTATAAAATGGGCAAAAGATATGAACAGACACTTCTCAAAGGAAGATATCCGAGTAGTCAACAGACACATGAAGAAATGATCAGTGTCACTAATCATCAGGGAGATACAAATCAAAACCACACTGAGATATCACCTAACTCCAGTCAGAATGGCAAGTATCAATAACTCAAAAAATAACAGTTGCTGGAGAGGGTGTGGTGAAAAGGGAATATTTCTACACTGTTGGTGGGAGTGGAAACTAGTGCAACCTCTGTGGAAAACAGTGTGGCGATTCCTAAGAGCTCTAAATATTGACCTCCCATATGACCCCGCAATCTCCCTACTGGGAATATACCCTGAAGAACTCAAATCATTCTATAAAAAATATACCTGCACACGTATATTATCGCAGCATTGTTCACAATAGCAAGAACCTGGAAGCAACCATGGCGTCCATCAAAAGAGTACTGGATTTTAAAAATGTGGTATATATGCATGATGGAATACTTCGCAGCCATAAAAAAGAACAAAATCATGAATTTTACAGCAACCTGAATGGAACTAGAGTCTATAATACTGAGTGACCTCTCACAGAAACAAAGATCTGAGTAACATGTTCTCACTCATATAGTGGACCTTGAACATCCAATGTAATACTATAAGAAAATGACTGACAGTGGTGGGAAACTAAGCGGGGGGGGGTGGAGATGGGATTAATGGGAGTAAATATCTGTCTGGGGATGAGGCGACACCTCTTTTCAACAAGGGTGCCTGAATGAAGCATCGTTGTATAGCTAACCCTGAACTGTGCCCCACAATATCATAATAAAAAATATTGATAATAAAAAAAAACAGAGCTTCAAAGTAAATTAGGTAAAAATTGACAAAACTGAGAGGAGAAATAGATCGAATCAACATTTATAATTAGAAATGTCAATGTTCCTATCTCAGTTAATGGCAAAGCCTGTAGACAGGAAATCAGTAAGAACATAGAAGACTTGAACAACACTATACCAGCTTTTCTGTACTGACATTTATAAAACACCATACTCAATAATAAAGAGCATACCTTTTTTTTACATACACATGAAATATTTACCAAGAAAAAACATGATGAGTCATAAAAAAATTCAATACATTTAAAACAAATGAAATAATGTGTTCTGTGACTACATAAAATTAAATCAGAATTCTCTTAATAGTTACTCTAGAAATTTTAATATTTGTACTTAATAAGTTCTAAAGTTTATCAATAAATTTACTCCTCTCCCAATTTTTTTAAAGTTTTAATTCTTCTTATTCTGTCTCAACTTATATCCTACTATTGACATGTAGTTAATTTTACCTTGTGTTTTTTTAATCCTGCAAATTAGCCATTATTGCTCTGCACAATCAATCTGTCTACATTTTTCCATGTTTGCCATGATTCCTTCCTGTATCTCAGACCTCCTGCTTCGATCATTTTCCTTTTTTGAAGTTCATCCTTTGTTGATAGTCTGTTGGTGTTTATCAGTTTTTGCTTGTCTAAAAATGCCTTTATTCAAAAGTAGATTCGAAATTATCAAGGTTTGAGGGAAAGAGGAATAAGGAATTTTTTTTAATGGCTACAATGTTTCTGTTTGGGATGATGAGAAATTTTTGGAAATAGTGGTGACGGTTGTTGCACAACATTGTGAATATAATTGACACCAATGATTTGTATACTTAAAAAGTCAATTTTCTGATGTGTATTTTTTATCACAATAAAAACGTAAATATGCCTTTAAAATAATAATAATAATAATAATATGGTACATATACATGATGGACTAGTACACAGCCATAAAGAACAAAATTATGTATCTTGCAGCAATTTAAATGGATTTAGAATCTATAATACTCAGTGATTTATCACAGAAACAAATAACTGAGTACCACATGTTCTCTCATAAGTGGACCCTGAACATATTACTGTAAGAAAGGGATTGGCAATAATTGGAACTGCCGGGGTGGGGAGTGGGGGTCACAGAGAATCAATAAGGAGACCTAATCTCAAACCCGGCAATGTGAGGCCTAAAGGGAGGCCAAACTTTACCTGTACAATGACTACTTGTATACCTAATACTGAATTGTACCCCACATCTTTGAAATAAAAGATTGATTAATTGGTAAGAAACCAAGGATTCTGGTTGTTCTGAAGGTAGGAACTGTGCTGTTGTAAACACAAGCATGCCTCCCTGCTTCCCTACATCATTCAGGTTTTCTCAGATGTGCGGAGTCCAATATAACAGTGAAAGGACTGGATGAAGTCTAAAAATGGGCTGGATTCAGTTTGTATCCAGGTATTTTCTGATCTATCTATGAAAGACAGTATAAACTCTAAATAAAAATTCATAATAGGGAAGCTCCTGTCATTTAGGATGCTGTGTGTGCCTGCAAACAATAGGGATTTTAAAATCATGTTGCTACCCAGTAGCTACAACACATGTGTCTACAAGCAGTAGGCAGAAAAAGAATTAATTTGTCTAATTACACTTGTGGTGGAAACCTGAATAAATGTTTTCCAATTTTCAAATTCATAGGCTGTGATGGAATAGAAGACCAAGTACTCAGGAAGAAATGCTTCCACGTAGTGGGTCCACTGAAGCAGAGCCTGTGACTGTTGCTTTGCACACGGAGAATCCCATGATATTGAATACACCAACTAAAAATACATTATTAAAATGTTGGTAGTAATTGAATCCTATCCCCTTTGGAACCATTTGGGCAGCATTTTCAGCTACTAAAAGAAACAAAAGAGTAAAACACACTAGGAATAATCTGTGTTTTTTTTTAATATTGCATTCAATGTTAGACAGAACAACTGCATCAATCAAAAGTCTGATTGTGGCCAAGTGATCAAGGTCAATGGCCACTTTGTGTTTCGGTGTGGCTCATCCACCAAGTAAGCAACAGTAGAACCCCACAATGACATTATGGCCATGTCTTTCCAGATGCAGAGGAGGGATGCGACTGGAAGATGATGAATGTCACATATAGCCACAATATCAGCTACAGCAGTGGATATACAGTCTTGGCCTCAAACACTCACATAGTGAGTTCCACGGAGATTGAGGATGGCTATTGTCTCAAACTTTTCTCATCAGAATGGACTAGATGTGGGCTTGTGTGTAACTGTGTGTGTAAGTAGGACTGTTATGTATGGTCACATTGTGAATGCATTAGTAATATATGACAAACTATAAATAAGTGTGTACATGTGTCTAGGGGGTGGTGAGTTTGCAATTTTAAGTAAGTAATCTCTAAGTGCTACTCTCATGGTCTAAAATTACTCCATATATGTTTAAACTATTGGATTTTGAAGAACAACGTTTACTTAAAGACATTTCTCAACTAGATTAGCAATTGATTTTAAATAAGAAATAATGGAGTTCAGAAGACAGTCAGTTGATGTACTTAAAGTGTCAAAATAGTTTTAAAACAAGCAAAAGAAACCTGTCAATCTAAAATGTTATATGTAGCAAAACACTCTTTAAAAATTCAAGATGAAATTTAAACATTCATGACAAATAGAAACTGAGTAGACCTCAACCCTGAACATCTCTAATTCTCAGGAATGGTATGATGGGGATAAGTCTGAAAATGGATGGCTCAGTGTTTTCTTTTTTCTGCCCCCGGGTGTCCTGTTTCAAAAGTGTCAGCAGGAGTTTGGTCCAAAACTGGCAAGATCCTTGCAGATCCTCTCCCTGACCAGAGTTGTCTCTTGATTCTCTATCACAACCAGTCATTACTCTTTGAACTGGATTCACAAGTCCTAGGAGAAGGGCTCAAGTGGGTAGGATGCACGAGTTGCAGTGGCTGTTCATACCTCAGCCTCTTCTTTGAAGGAGAGTCATCATATTCAGAGACTCAAGCATAAACCAGATCTCACAATAGCTGTGTCAGTGACCTCCAAGGACACAGCCATTTATAAGTCAGAGAGAGAGAGAGAGCACAGATATAAACCCAACTGCAATGAGACAAAAGGGCATTGAGTGTAAGTGGACATTCAGGACCACCTGCAGACTCTTGATCCATGGAGTTCAGGGCCCTAACTCAGGAGAGTTGCAGATATTGACTGGAGACAGGTTTTTTTGTCACGCTGTGTGTTCCCTGTACTACGAATATGTAAACGATTTAAAAGAAAAATTTGACAAGGACTGATGATGACACTAATGGATTTCTAAGTATTCTAGTAAACTGGGGTTATACTTCTAAGTGAGAAGAGAAATAAACAGAATTGAAAAAGATGGAAGGAGTCAGGATTTATACACAGCTGTATAATGAGAAACAATATCAGATATGTGTGTTCATGAAGAAGGTCCTGAAGATGAGGAGACAGTCTGGGCTCTGGGAATCGAAGATTCAGGAAATGAGTGTGAACAAGAGACACGAGGATAGGAAAGCACATCCCAGAGATCGCTCTCCATAGGTACATAAAAGTCTGCCACCAAGATTGACATTCTTAAAGATTAAGGGCCTGGATATTATGTCATAAGTTCTAATATGTAGAATGTGACATAGGAACAACATTATAAAGAAAGACCCCACTGAGAAGCTTTGAAAATAGTATAATTATTAAACATCACTGTTGGACTTTCCTAATGCATTTGGACTCTCCATGGCAAGGAAAATCTGTCAGAACCAATGTTTTGCTAAGACCTAGAGGGGGAGCTTGAAACATCTAGGAAATGGATTAAGCAAATGGTTCCAGAACTGTTTCAAGGATTTCAGAGCAGACATGGCCATGGAGTCTCTGGTTAGGAACTCTGACTGCAAAAGCGTAATGAACAAGGACCAGGCGCTGAGCTCTGAGTCCAGCACTGCATCAGTGCCTCAGTCACACAGGTGGTGGTCTAGGAAATTCCCAGAAAACTTGTTCTCATTGATGGTTAAAATCTTCTTAGAATTGTGCTACTATATGAAACAGTATTCAACTATATATCTTTCCCATTCTCCTCCAGACACCTGTGTCACTGATGGCTCTGGTTGGTAATCTAATTCCTTCTCCTTCTAGTTACTGACAGACAGGCCCTTTACTAAGATTCTTCCACGCCTAATCCCAAGTTGGCATGTAATTCACAGAAGAAGTGAACACATAACTTCTACCCTTGGGTTCTGATGCTCTTTTTATCTGCATGCCGACAGTCAGAAACTTTGATTTTTATTGGAGTTACATTGAAACTAGATATCAGCTTGAAAAGAACTGACATCTGAAATCTTCCTATCCATGATTATAAATTATTGCTGTATTGACTTAGGTATTTGATTTAGTTCATTAAAGTTTTAATGTTTCCCTTATAGAGATCATGTTCATATTTTGTTAAATTTCTTCCTAAATATTTTATTTTGGAGTGCTAACATAAATGTATGTTTAATTTAAAATTCATCCTTTTCATTGCTGGCATATAAGAAAGCTTTGCCCTAAATTTTAACATAAGAAAATTTTGAATAAAATTGTCTGCATTTAAGATGTACAGTGTGAGCCGGGCTCGTTGGCTCAGGTGTAATCCTGCGCTTTGGGAGGCTGAGGTGAGTGGATTGCCTGAGTCTGCGGGTCCGAGACCCGACTGGGCAACTTGGCAAGACCTCATCTCTACAATAAATAAATAAAAAAAAATCAACCGGGCATGGTAGCTCGTGCCTGTAATTCCGGCTATTCGGAAGACTGAGGCAGAAGGATCGCCGGAGCCCAGCAGGTCGAGGCAACGGTGGCCGGGAGCGGCCACTGCACTCCAGTCTGGGCAACAGAATGAGACTCCAACTCAAAAAAAAAAAGATGTGCAGTATGCTGTTAAATACAATTTTACATAGTTCTATATCTTGCATTCCTTTTAGAAACACAGAAGACTGTAAATATCTGTGGAAGTTATTTTAAATGTTGTTAATTTATAAATATTTAGTAGTACAAGTGAAGATCTCTTATATGGACATATTGTGTAATAGAGAAGTGTAAGCTTGTAGTCGACATATTAAAAGAAGAGTGAACATTGTACACGATAGGTAACTTTTAATCCATCATCAACCATCCACCTTTGTAGTCTCCAATATCTATTATTCCACTCTGGTTTGTGCAGGTGCACCCATAGCTTAGATTGCATTTAAGAAAGATAACATATACTGTTTGGCTTTCTGTTTCTAAGTGTCCCTGCTTCTCCTGAAGGTATGATGCTGGCTGGTCCAAGTGTTCACTCCCATTCCTGGGGCTGTCTGTGTTTTTCCATGATATCCCTCTCTCAGCTGATATGACTTTCCAACGACGTCTCAACTTCTGCTTGTACTGCCCTTTCTTGAAGGATGAGGCTGATATTCTTGAGGGAAAAGAGGGGAGGTGGGTCTGGACAGAGGCCTAGTGTTTTTCTCCCTTCTCCTCTAGTTCTTACGGATTCCTTTCATGCCTGCAACACAGTAGCTTTGACGGCTTACCCCTGCAGAATAATGCTTTTGAGATCTAGTGGTGACAGGGGAGGTTGGTTTAGATGATTTGAAGTCGTCGTTGCTGCTCCTCTTCCCCAAGCAGAAACATCTGAGGCAGAAAAAGATGGAGCTTTTGTGATGTGTCCTTAGTCATGGAAGAAAAGGTTTCAGTGGCACTAGAAACACCCTTTGCTGGGTGCGGTGGCTCACACCTCTAATTCCAGCATTTTAGGAGGCCAAGAGAAGAGAATTGACCAAACCCAGGTGTTCAAGAGCAGCCTGGGCAACATGGCAAAACATCATCTCTACAATAAAATAAAAGTAAAAATAAATTAGCCGGGCATCATGGCATATGGCTGTCGTTCCAGCTACTTAGAAGGCTGAGATGGAAGTGCACCTGAGCCCAGCAAGTCAAGACAGCAGTGGCCATAGGTATGCCACTGCATTCCAGCCTGAGTGACAGAGTGACACTCTGACTCCAAAAACAAAGCAAAACAAAAACACCCCAACTCTATGTCCTCTGAGAATTTCAACTCTAACTTCTTATCACACTTGACTTTATGAAATGCAATGATTTGTCTAATTTAATCATTTACAAGCTCACATGGCATTTGGTGGCCTCCAAGTCTTTGCCTCTCTCCAGTTGTTAGGAATTTTTGTTTGTCCTGTAACATCAATTGCCTGATGTAATCAAGAATATTTGCTCATTTTCATTGTGCTCAAGTTACATGCTGTGGTAAGAAAACTAACAAAATATTTTTGGATAACTATATCTCCAAGCATATTAGGAGATTGACTTGTTATACTCAGAAACTGAAGACAATGCAAATATTGAGTAGTTTTATAGCAAGCAAATAGTGATCTATTCATTGATTTGAATGTTGCCCATTGTGATAATCAATGAGTTCTTGATATGCAGCAACATGATTGGTCTACACATAGTTATGCAGAGTAAGAAGACACACACACAAAAGATGCACCACATATTTTACTGATATAAATCTAGAAAATGAAAATCAATTTAAAATAAAAAATATTAGGGACTGATTCAAGACATGGTGGGTGTACGGAATGGCTAGAAGGGAGAAATGACAAAGGAACAAGAGTAATCTTTAAGGGTGATTAGTTTGCTCATGATTATGTTTGTTATGATTGATGCCCAGGTGAGCTCATACATTGGTACTTACCAAGCTGTCCCTTTCAATATCTATGATATCTATGTGATGTTTATTGCATGCTAATTATGCCTCATTAAATCTATTACAAATAAAATAAATCAATAATTTAATTTGGAATAACTGATTGGAGAGACAGACAATAACATGCGAAATTCCAAAGACTTGTAAAAATACAACTGAACCAGCATCTCTTCACATTATTTGCATAAACTCAAGTCTGCACACAAATTTCACAATGTTCTCATTACAGTAAGGGAGTTCTGCAGACCTCAATAGGCTTGTTTCACTTGTGCTGGGGTTGGTTCAGGGAGAAGTCAGGTACATCAGTGAGGAGCACAGGCCCAGACCCCGGGGTTACTCCAACCAGGTGTGAGCTCTGAAAACATGTGCATCTGCTTGTATTTTCACATCTGTAACATGGAATCATCATTGATAATACATGTCATGTTTTCCCTGCATATGTAAAAATAAAATAAGATGATTGGCGCTAAGTATACTTTATTTATGTGTTTTTCTTGTAAATGCACTGTACTTCAGTAAAACTAATTGAAAATAAAAGTTCAAAAATAGGTTCCATGAAGTTATGAAAGGATGACATAATAATGAGAGATTAGAATTTCCAAATGCTGTCCTTGTCACCAAACTCCCCAGGACACTACCACCTACTCTGAGCCCATCCCTTTCTGACATGTTCCACCCAGAGTTTGCTATATAAGAGACCTGCAAATAGAATCCTCCCTCTGCTGATGAAAACCAACTCAACACTGACCCTGCAGCTCTGAGAGTAGAGACCCAGTCCTGGGATTCCCATTCATTCTCATTCATGAATCAGATCTGAACACAGAAGACTCGACATGGAGTTTGGGCTCTGATGGGTTTTCTTTGTTGATATCTTAAAAGGTAATTCATGGAAACTATAGATATTGAGTGTATGAATGGATGTGAGTGAGAGAACCAATGTACATGTATGGCAGTTTCTGTCCAGGATGCCTCTGTGCAGGTGTCCAGAGTGAGGTGCAGCTCTTGGAGTCTGGGGGCGGCTTGGTCCAACCTGGAGGGTCCCTGAGACTCTCCTGTGCAGCCTCTGGTTTCACTTTCAGTGACTACTACAAGTTCTGGGTCGCAGAGTCTTCAGAGAAGGGACTACAGTGGGTCGTTCTTATTAGAAACACAACTAATGGTTACATAACAGAATATGCTCCTTCGGTAAAAGGCAGATTCACCATCTCCAGAGACAATGCTAAGAACATGCAGTATCTGCAAATGAACAGAGAGCTGAGGACGTGGCAAGAGACACAGTGAGACAACATCAGTGTGAGGCCGGAAACAAACCTCCCTGCAGAGGCTGCACGACCATCAGGGGTTCATCACTGCTGGGCACCGCGTTCTTCTCAGGATTAGGTTCAGAGGGTTTTAGAGGACTGGTTTCTTGCCAAACTTTGGGCTGCCTCTCCATCTGTTCCCTTGGGAATCTGTCTGGATTCGCAATTGTTTAGTAACATTTGATGTCTCATAATACACAATGTTTTTATCTGTTTCTTTACTTGTAAATACAGGAAACATTCTCACCTGCACCAATGTCAGAGTGTGGCTTCAGCCCTTTGCTCACCAGCATCAGAGTCCTGAGGAATTCATGGCGACTTGGGGAAAGTTATCTAAGAGACTCATGGAAGGGACCCAGTGAGACTTCCTGACTAGAAGAGTCTTTGAAAGTCAAATTGGCACCCACAGGGAGGCTGGACCAGAGTCAGTGTCTTTAAAAACCTAACTGGTATCACATCTTTTCTTCTTCCCATGTAAAACTATGCACACAACTCAGAACTCATCCTGTTTCCTCTTTTCATTTTAATCAACTTTCTAAACCTTATTCTCACACCTCCCCTTTCTTCTTCATTCCTCTGATAAGAATAATGTGTTTGTGTCTACCAAACCTTAGGGCAGAGCATCTTTTCCTGGAGCTCAGGTATGGCTAATGCTCTGGCTTCTGCAGGGCCCTGAAAGGCTGATGGAACGTTCTCATTCACCACTGCCCCATCTCTCCTGCTGACTTCTGTTAATGGACTCATTTGGGAAGTGCAAGTGGACATTAGTCTCCAAGGGCATAATAATAGTTTTCTCAAAGTGGAAAATTCCTATGGAATTGACCCTGTGCTTCTCACAATATTATGGCCTGATATTTCTCGTCTTTGACATTGGTGAGAGCTGAGAATTGATTCCACTGTGCTGTGGGCCCTGGTTGGCAGCAATGAGGGGTCTGTCTAGGCATGTTGCATTTCATAGGGCTGGCCGTCTAGAAGGACAGGCTGAACTTCCTGGGAGTAGGCTGAAACTGCCACCCACCATGAAGATTGATCATGTTCTGTCTTTCTGGGATTGAATAAGACCCACCCAGGTTATCTAGGACGTAGAGAAAGGTGATTGCTGGCTTTCATAACATTAAATAAATTCCTTCACAGTAACACAATAGGTTAGTTTCATTTTAATAATTGATATTATAGCCTTGCCAAGTTGACACATAGAACCAATTACTGTCATGCCTTTTTTTTTAAACAGTATTTTTTATTATCATATTGTGGGGTACAGTTAAGGATTAGGTATACAAATATGCTTCGTTCAGACACCCTTGGTGATAAAAGGTGTCTCCCCATCCCCAGACAGATATTGAGTATCATTAATCCCATGCCCCCTCCCCTCCCCTCCCCGTAATTTCCCACCACTGTCAGTCATTTTCTTATAGTATTACGTTGGATGTTCAAGGTTCACTATATGAGTGAGAACATATGATACTCCATTCTTTGTTTCCGTGAGAGGTCACTTAGTATTATAGATTCTAGTTCAATCCAAGTTGCTGCGAAATCCATGATTTTGCTCTTTTTTATGGCTGCGTAGTATTCCATCGTGTACATGTACCACATTTTTTTAATCCAGTCCTCTTTTGATGGACAACATGGTTGCTTCCATGTTCTTGCTATTGTGAACAATGTTGCAATAAACATACATGTTCTGATTGTGTTTATTTGGGCTTTTCTTTGGTCATTCTGGATAGGGGTCCACCAACCTTGTTTATTTTTTCGAAGAAACAGCTTTTGTTTTTATTTTTCTATGATATTTTTGTCTTTTATATCCTGTACCTGGGCTTTTACTTTGGTGACCTGCATTTTTCTGCTAAAGCTAGGGTTTTGGTGGTCTTGTCTTTCCAGCTCCTATAGGTGATTTGCTATACTGTTAGCTTGTGATCTTTTCATTATAGTGATGTGTGTTCATAGAGATACATTTTTCCCTCTTTGAACTGATTTCATGTCATCCCAGGGGTTTTGGTAAGATATTTCTTCATTTTTATTTGTTTCCAGGAATCTTTTAAATTCTGTTTTGATTTCTGTGTTTACCCCATAGTTGTTCAGCATCATGCTGTTTAGTGTCCATGTCTTTATGTGTTTTGGGAAAAAAATTTTTGGTGTTGTTATTTATTTTTATTCCACTGTGGTCTGAGAAGGGGCATGACAGTATTTCTTATGAAATTTGTTTATGCTTGATTTATGACCAAGGATGTGATCAATCTTGGTGTACATTCCATGTGATGATGAGTAGAATGTATATTCTGTGGTTGTTGGGTGGAGGGTTCTGTAGGAATTTATTACGTCCTTTTGTCAAGTGTCAAATTGCGGTTCTGGTCACTTTGTTGATTTTTTGCTTCAGTGATCTATTTAGAGTTGTTAATGGGGTATATAGGTCCCCAGCTATAATAGTGTTAGAGTCAATGTCTTTTTTAGTTTATTTAGTAGTTGCTTTATAAATGCTTGTGCTCCCAGATTTGGTGCATTTATATTTAGGATGGATATTTCTTATTGATGTATTGAACATTTATTATTATGCATTGTCCCTTCATATTTTTATTATTTTTTGTTACCCTAAAGGTTGATTTGTCTGATATTAAGATCATGACTCTTGCCTTCTTTTGTGATATAGTCACCTGGAAATTCATTTTCCATCCTCTAACTTTGAGTCTGTTGCTTTCCTTGTGATATGATGAGTTTCATGGTTACAGTAAATTATTGGGTGTTGGTTTTTTAAAATCAAGCTTTTCATTCTGTGTCTTTCAGTTGTCCATTTAGTCCCTTCATATTCAAGTTGATTATTGAAATGTGATTGTCTATCCCCATAATTTGCTTCTTATAAAGTTTTTTCTTTGTTTGTTTTCTTGATTTCTTTTGAATTTTGGGTTGATGTATGTGTGTATTTTCAAGTTTGCAGTTGTGATGTGTTCTCTGTTGATTCTATCTTCTCCTGTTCTCTTGGAAAGTGTGTGGTCATTCTTTTTTTCTTTCTTTTGCTTAACACCTTTTTAAGCGCCTCCTGTAGAGCTGGTCTGGAAGTCACATAATCTCTCAGGGATTAGATGTCTGGGAAGAATTTTAATTCTCCATTGCTGATGAAGATGAGCTTGGCTGGGTAGGAAATTCATGGTTGGAATTTCTTATCTTTGAAGACTTTGAATATTGAATTCCAGTTTCTTCTAGCTTGTAGTGTTTCTGCCAATAATTCTTCTGCTATTTTGATTGATATTTCCTTGCTGGCAGTCTGTCCTTTCTCTCTTGCTGCCTTTAGAATTTTTATCTTGGATTTGCTTTGTGTAGGTGAATTACTATTTGTCTAGGAATTGGTCTTCTCATTTGATGTCTTGCAGGGGTGCTCTGTATCTCTTGTGTTTGGATGGTCACATATCTGGTGAAATGGGGAACGTTTTCTTGGATAACCTTTTGGAATACTTGCTCCAAGGTATTCTCCGTTTCCCTTTCTTCTTCTGGGATAACAATCAGGTATAGGTTTGGCCTCTTGATATTATTGCACAGCCCTTGAAGGCTTTGTTCTTTCTTTCTGAGTCTTCTTTCTATGTATTCTACAGATCAGGTTAATCCCATGTTTTGATTTGAAAGTTCTGACATTCTCTCTTCTGCTTGATTAATTCTGCTTTTCAGGTTGTCATCTTATTTATTTCCTGGATAAAATTTTTCATGGCTAAAATCTCTGTTACAATTCTTTCAGTATTGCATCTTATCTTTCTTGAGTTTTATTCACTCTTTCTATCCATTCGCTAATCCCTTGTTGTATTGTGGAGCTAGCCATTGGTGACTTCATTGTTTAGGCTCTGAAGTCTGTTTTTCTTGCATTTCTGTTTGTTACACTGGGAATTTCCTGTGTTCTTCCATTGATTTTTCCTAATTTGTGACAAATCTCTTTCTTTTCTCTATGGTTCCGTTATTCAGTGAGAGTGGGAGAGACTTTCACTTCTGATGCTATCTCAGTCCTCTATTCTTCCCTAATCAGGGCTCTGAATTTGTTCTATTTTGAAACAGGGCTGTGGTTGGGAAGCTTTGTTGTCTCTTGTAGTTTTGAGAGTTGAATAAGGTGGGAGATGGGGAGTTATGATTCAGAAGCTAATTGCAAATCACAGTGTTCACTTATTGTGGTATGGACTCCCTGAAACCCACTCCCCACCACCACTCTATATGAGAGTGCAATGGGTATGTGTGTGTATTCCCTTAGCCCAAGATACAGTAACAACAATGAGGAGTACAGAGAAAGGTAGAATTAAATAAGGTGGACAAAATAAAAGAAAAATAAAAGCAGAAACCAAAGCAAAAACAATCTCTCTCTCTCTCTCTCTCTCTCTCTCTCTCTCTGTCTCTCTCTCTCTCTCTCTCGCTCTCTCTCTCTCTCTCTCTCTCTCTCACACACACACACACACACACACACACACACACAAACCCAACTGGAAAACAAAACAAAACAAGACAAAAAACAGGAAAGCCGAACACACACACACACACCAACACAAAACAAAAGTTCAAGAAAAAAGAGAAGAGAAATTAAAAAAGAAAAAGAGAAGAGAAATAAAAAAGGAATCTATATTAGACCCTCAAACATATCATCACACACAATTAACTAAAAATGAGCAACCAAAAAAAAAAAAACTGAATGAATACTCAGTCATTCACACACACACATAAACAGAAAACAAAACAAAAAAAAAAAGAAGAAAGAAAGAAAAAAAGAATTTAGAAAGGTAGTGGGGTTTGCAGAGCGAACCCTCACATATATGTTCATGCACAAAGGAAAAAGAGAAAAATAATTAAAATACACAAAAAGCAACTTACCCTCTTGTGGAAGGTTTTGCAATTTTTTCCTTCTGGTGTCTCCTGTGGAACTGCAACTTTATTCACAATCTGCCTTGTGTCTGGTTGGAGAAGGAGGAGGAGGCCTGGGGGTGGGTGAGGCTTTAATCCTCCCCTCCCACCTTGGAGATCCTCTCCTGTGGGGAAGTGTGAGATTGTCTATTCCCCGGGTATTGGTAGAAGGACACCTCAGCCAGGTTTATCCTGGAGTAGTGTCCTTCTTCTATGGCTTATGTCCAGGCTCCACCTGGTTTTATCCCTTTCAGTCATGCCCCAGCCATGTGCATCTGGCAATCAGAGGATTGTTGGGGAGGAGGTCAATCCCAGACTTACAACTGATCTCTTCAGGGGTCTTCATTGTCCTTGTCCTTTCTGGTCATACTCTTTGTTCCACAGCTGAATCAGAATAGGGGTGAGGTGCCTGAGACCCAGCACTTGTCCTGTCCCCTCTGGAGTTTGTGCTTTTGGGATCTTCCCTCAGGGTCATGGTCAATCCCTGAGTAGTTAATTCACTGGTCACAAAGATTGGGTGTTGCTCCATGATGAGCAAGCTAAAGCACTTTCTTGCCCAGTTTTCATAATGGTGGCAGCATGCCTGTTTCATCTTCTCCTGTGGGGCTCTGCCTCTATGCTCCCTCACTGTGCTCTCTCCACAGCCCTTGCTACCAGTGTTTGATCAGTCTCTGTGGTGGTGAGGCAGAGCCTGGAGCCGGCAATCACTCCTGGCAACTTCTTCCTGGGATGGACTTTGCTGATTTAAAAAAATGTTTCTCACCTTCTACTCAAGATTCAGGTTCTAGAGTGTGGAAGTGGGGCCCCATTATACTTCTATATTTTAGGCTGATATTCTGGGTGTTCCTTGATATTGCCTAGTTCCCTTGCCACAACTGCCCAGAGAGTTGGGACATGATGGGGTGTCTAGGCAGAAACACACAGACTTACACACAAAATGCATGACACACACTTCACACACATCACGATATACACATGTGTGCAAATGCACATAAACCCTATGCACATACTATGCACACATGCACCACTGCATACACACACACAAACACACAACCCTCACCTCAGCAATGGTGCCAACCAAGGTCACTGAGAAATACACATACCGCATGCACTCACACTCACCACTCCATGCTCATACAAATGTACACATACAAACAACACATACACAATGTATGCACACACCTACAAAATAAAACATAGGTAACACACACATGAACACAGGACACACATGTGCACATATACTGTGCAAACATCAATGCACAGACAGATGCATGCCCACATATACAAGGATTGACAATGAAGTTTGCAAACTTGCCCATATGTGCTAACTTTGGCAGCATTTTGCAAACAACCTAGTAAGGTTTACTTACCTTTGTCTATCCATGTCTCACAACTGTGTTCATGTCGGTGCATGGTGGTATGCTGCTGAGTGGCATACATTATTGTTGCTGCGTATTTTTGTGTGCTGTCAAGAGAATGAGAGCTTGAAATGTCAGAGCTTTACTTAGAGCAGCAAATATTAAACTTCTTGTGAAACTTGATGAGAGTGGAAGTCAAATCAGGGACATATTATTCCAAGTTTATGGGGACAATGCAATGAGGAAAACAGCAGTGTACAAATGAATTAAACATTTTTCTGAGAGGAAGGAAAGTGTCAGCGTTGAAGAGAGCTCAGGACGTCCAGAAACGAGCAAAATTGATGAAAACATTGCAAAAGTTTGTTGACTTGTGCATCAAAATAGTTGGCTAGCCATGTGAAACATAGCAGACCAAATAAACACGGATAGAGAAACAGGAAAATCTTAACATGAGAAAAGTGTGTGCAAAAATGGTCTCAAAGGAGCTCTTGCATCACGACAATGCACCAGCTCATGCAGCACTGTTTGTGGGGGAGTTTTTAGCCATAAACAGATAACTGTATTGGAACATCTTTCCTACTCACCTGATCTGGTCCCCAATAACTTTTCTCCCTACCCCAAATAAAAGAAATATTGAAAAGAAGACATTTTTGTTTGTTTGTTTGTTTGTTTTTAAGTTGGAGTCTCACTCTGTCACCCAGACTGGAGAGCAGTGGCATGCTTATGGCCCCCACAGCCTCAACCTGTTAGGCTTGGGTGATCCTTGGACCTCAGTCTTCCAAGTAATTGGAACTACAGGTGCCACACTACCACACCCAGCTTGTTTTTTGATTTATTGTAGAGATGAGGTCTCACCAAGTTGCCCAGGCTGGACTTGAACCCCTGGGCTCAGGCAGTCCTCTCACCTCAGCCTCCCAAAGTGCTGAGATTACAGGCTGAGCCGCCACACCCGGCCAAAAGGAAGACATTTTGATGACATTAAGGACATCATGGTAAATACAACAAAAGCTCTGATGGCTATTTCAGAAAACAGAGCTCCAAAATTGCTTTGGCGGGTGAACTAGACACTGGGTCTGGGCATAGCTTCCCAAGGTCCAAGGGAGTACTTCAAAAGGTGACTATTGTGATATTCAGCAATGAGGTATGTAGCTATTTTTCTAGGATGAGTTTGCAAACTTAATTGGCATACCTCATACACATGTATGTTCACACAGGCATGCCACGCAAACACAAACCGCACACACACATATACATACACCACAGGACACTATTACCTCATGCATGGCACTTCATCATAGATCTAGAATTGGTGAAGTCTTTACTTGGAACTTTTAAAAATTTAAACCTTTAAATTATATGTGGACTAGGTTCTCCTATAACTTAAAAATTGTGACTTAAAAATGTAGTGAAACAAAGATAATAAAATTTACTCATGATCCTTTAATTTATAGAAAACCACAGAAGAATTTGATGTATACCTTAAATTATTTCCTGTACATTTATTTCTTAAAATTATTCATAATTGTGCACAATTTTAACCTGCATTTTAAAGTCATTTGGGCATACAATGACATTTTTCTGTATCGACACATAGTAATCATCTTTTAAATGACTTTACTAGTCTGCTAAGTTAATGTTCTATAACTTACTTAGCTAATTATCTGTTGATAACCACTGCCTGTTTATATATTATTGCTCTCATAAGCAGTAATGTGTTAAACATCTTTGTTAAGTCTTTGATGAGATCTTTAGTTATGTCCTTATTTGACGAATGCTAGTAATACTCAAAAGGGTGACGGCTTGGGTTATGTGTACAAAATTATTGATTTGAATTTTCATAGAAAATATATTCCAATGGGCTTAAATGTGTATTTCTGTAATATGCTTAAAGACAACATTAGTGTGATAATAATACAACCGTAGATCACTCCATTTATAGGTATCTTTTAAGTATATTCTTAAATAAAATATGATCTATCAAACAAGAAAAATTTCAGTACATGAATCTCAGGTGTCCTTCCATTACCCAGTCTTATTACCAAGGATTCTCATTCTTTCCTAAGTAGCCTTAATCTACACTTCAGCTGCTCTTTATTTATTTATTCCTAGAAAATATCTTAGGATTCTAAGTTCAAATTTGGAAGTATCTGTAAATAGAAAAAAAGAAATTGAGCAAGATAATTTTCTTCTTATAATCCCATTTAAAAAATGTATTCTGGAACTTCCTAATCATAAAATCAAAGGACCAGATGACAAAGTCTCAAAATAAACTTTCTCTTTAATAGCTTCAAAGAGTGTTTGTATAAATGTGATGAAGGGCAAAGTTGAGTGGCACACTATGTGGAAAAACATTTAAAACATATAATTTTACCCTTTTATAAAGACTTCTTAAATAATGTTTCCTCTAAAAACAACACAAATGAAGCTAACTTGCCTCTTCAAACGAATCAGGGAGACAATGAGGGTATAAGATCATTAAAAATCAGAAGAATTTGGTCAATCCCCAAAGTGATGAGAATGCCTTTATTATCTTGGGAACACTGTCATAGGCAGCAATTCAAAGTTTCCTGAGAAGTATAAAGCACCCAGGGAATCACAGATTTGTGAGGTAAAAGGCATTTAGACACCAGCTACTCAATCCATCATTCTACAAATACTAAAACTCAAAGTCAAAGGGAAAATGTTCTTTATTCTCATCACAAGTACAGTTGACAGCAAACCAGAAGCATTCAAGTTTCTGCATTATGTAACATTTACACTGTTTATCATTTATGTTTTCTTTATCTCTGTATTAGTTTTCTCTGTGTGTAATAAATTACCACAAATAGCAGTTTAAAACAGTAATGATTTATTATCTTTGTAAACTGTAGTTGTAGGAGAGTTACCCTAGAGATTTCAAATGAATCAGCTTTATTATCTTTGATAAGCTTTTTTGTTAAAGCAAAGCCAATTACTTAGTAGCTATAATTCTATCTGTAAAAACCATTTTCCATGTAATGTACAACACTGCTAGAGTAATAACTCATTTTACGGAGGAAGGGTCTTGGGAATTATTTTGAAGTTTTACCTACCTCACTTTAAAAGGTGTTTTAACTTCTGGCAAAAATAATGCCAGAAGTTAAAGGAAAGAAAATCCACTCCTAAATTGCTCTGCTACAATTAGGCCTTTTATTGACTGAAAGACCATTCAGGCAATAGTCAATAACTTCTGTGGAGGCAAAGTCTATCTTAGTAGATCTCCATGAGACACTTGGCTGGTAGTTTCCACAGAACCATAGCTTATTATCAACCAGCTCAACATGGAATGGTCCTATTTTCTGTAAAGTGCCCAGAGGAGAAATTCATCTTACTGAATGAATGGTGTTCCCAATGATGGAATCATTTTATGAATTAAGACAATGTACAGATATCATCCTGTCATTCCCTATTTCTTTATGTGACTTTGCTTTCCTCACATTACTTACAATACCTAATATAACATTTTATTTTTATTGTATTTCCTCCCCACTGAAATATGAGGTCTGTATGGGCAGGGAGTATTTCTGTTCTGCTCACAACTATAACCTCATTGCTTATAACAATGCCTGGCACTCATTATGTACTCAAGAGGAATGCATTGGAGGTTTTCTGGTGCACTGAAAATATTTAGGGTCACATCAGTAAATCTGGGTGTGTGATATCCAAAGAGAGTAGTTATCATGAGTTGGTCATTTTTAATGTGACTAGTGTAACAGTTTTCAGCTGTGTCTTATTTGTTCTATCTTTTCTATGTTTCATTTTTTCTATCTGCCTTTTGTTTTCTTTTGGATTATTTAAAATATTGTATTATTTTTATTTTCTCCTGTAATAGCTTGTTGGATGTACGTTCTTAAACTGTAGTTGTAGGAGAGTTACCCCAGAGATTTCAAATGTGTTTTCACTTATGCTCAAACAAAATTAATGTGTTGGCTACCACCCAACAATGCAAGGTCCTAGAAGGCTTTAAGTCACTTTAATTCCTTTCCACTTTTTTGTGTGTTTTGATGTAATATATAATAATTTTCTTGTATTTGTAACCCTATAGACTCAATTATTGTTATATATAATAAATATTTATTTAGATCTACCCATATATTAACCTTTTCTATTTCTTCATTCATACATGTACTTCATTCTGGAATCAATTTCTGTCCACCTGGAGAATTTAATTTTATATTTTCTTTAGTGAGAATCTGCTGCTAAAAATGAAATATATTTTCTAAAATATTATTTATTTTACCTTCATATTCAAAGGAGTTTATTTAAAAAGCATTTTTCTAGACAAAACATATGCAAATCCTCTATTTATAAAAGAGACAAAAATACACGACCCTGCTCACACCCAGGGTCAGAGAATGAGCTAGGCCTGTCTTTCAAACTGTGCAGCTGCCAATGTTTTCTTAGAACAATCATAGTTTCAGACCAGTGATGCAATTGATGTACTGGACTTTATAAAAATTGTATTGGTGAGATCACATGCTATAAAAAAGTTAACAATAAACTAGAAATAAGGATTTTTTTGTTTTGTTTTGGTCCTAATCTTGAGACCAAATAGTTATGTAACCTTAAATAAATATTTTAAAATGCCTAGGTGACCCATTTTCTTTGTTTTTAAATAAAAAAACCATTATCTACTTTATAGAGCTACTGTAGGGATAAAATGAGATAAAAAAGGAAATACACTCACTCAACATCAAGTCTATTATCAATTGCTATATCAGAGGTTTTGGACCACAGAAAAAAGAAACAGATTATTAGTAACAAACTAGCAAAGAAACACGTTCAAAGATATGTAGTGGCCCATAGAATCTGGAAAGAAGAGTATAAAGGGTGCCCCCCCAACCCCCCCCCCAAAAAAAACCCAAATCAAAAAACCTGATGAAAGAGATTACATCTTTCTGCAGAATTAATGACTTCTACATGCCCTGGCCCTGCCATGTTTCTTCATTCTCTTTGTTACTCAAAATTTTAAAACAGGCAATCTGGCATATATTGTTTTAGGTACATGTTTATTTTCAAGCGCAGAGAGTATGCTTTCCTTAAGAATTTTCCCCCAATGAGAAAAGTGATGTTCTAATAAATAAATAAATATATATATATATATATATATATATATATTTTTTTTTTTTTTTGAGTTGGAGTCTCACTGTCGCCCAGACTGGAGTGCAGTGGCCGCTCCCGGCCACCGCAGCCTCGACCTGCTGGGCTCTGGTGATCCTTCCGCCTCAGCCTTCCGAGTAGCTGGAACTATAGACACGCACTACCACGTCCAGCTAGTTTTTTGATTTGTTGTAGAGATGAGGTCTCGCCAAGTTGCCCAGGAGGGTCTGGAACCCGCGGGCTCAGGCAATCCACTCACCTCAGCCTCCCAAAGGCGCGGGATTACAGGCTGAGCCACCGAGCCCGGCTATCAATAAAATTTGTTACTAAAAGGAAGGTAGTATAGTTGGTGGATGTAAACGGCAGCTGTGGACTGCAATCCTTGCTCTTCCTGGGCTGAGCCAACGTTACCTCTCTGCTACCTGTTTTGCAAGAGCAGGTGCAAGTTTAGGTGCCCTCTGATGCCTGTTCAGTCTGGGATTATACACTTTCAGCAGTGATTTCTTCAACCCCACAAAGCAAATACACAGTTAACAAAGATTAAAGTAATCATTTAACTATATATTTTTAATGTGTTGCCACTCTCAATAGAGAAAAGCCTAGATGAAACATTTTTTTTTATTTATTTGTTTTTTTCCTACTAGAAACACATTGGAGTTAAGGAAATGTCCCTAAATATTATGCTTTAAACCTGAAAATATTCGTGGTCATTTATGTTTCCAAATGAATTTCTGTATTTTTGTTTTCAGGTCTGGGAAGAACGATGCTGGTAATTTAATGGGTATTGAATTAAATCTGTAGGCTGCCTTGGGTAGGACGGATATCTTAACAATGTTGATTCTTCCAATCCATGAGCACGGGCTATTTTTCCATTTGTTTGTGTGACCTTTGATTGCTTTGAGCAATGTTTCATAGTTTTTGTTGTAAAGGTCTTTTGCTTCTCTTGTTAAGATGATGCCGAGGTATTTCTTTTCTTCTTTTTTTTTTGTGGCAATTGTGAAGAGGATTGTGCTTTTTATTTGGTTTTCTGCCTGTTTGTTCTTGGTGTATAAGAATGTGATTGTCTTTTGCACATAGATTTTGTACCCTGAGACTTTGCCAAAGTCCTTATCAATGCAAGGAAGTTTTTGACAGATTCTCTTGGATTTTCGAGGTATAGATTCATATCATCAGCAAAGAGGGATAACTTTATGTCCTCTTTTCCTGTTTGGATACCCATGATTTCTCTCTCTAGTCTGATTGCTCTAGCTAGGACTTCCAACACTATGTGGAACAGAAGTGGGCAGCCTTGTCTTCTTTCAACTTTCAGGGGAAATGCTTCCAGTTATTGTCAGTCTAGCAATATGTTGACTGTGGATTTATCATAGATGGCCCTTACTAATTTGAGATAACAGTGTCAATTCCGAAAAGATCTAAAAACCAGTCTTCCATACAACCCAGCAATCCCCCTCCTTGGAATATACCTGGGGGAACTAACATCACTTTACAAAAGTGATACCTGCACTCGCATGTTTATTGCAGCATTATTCCCAATAGCAAAAACATGGAACCAACCATGCCACCCATCGAAAGTGGCCTGGATTTTTTTAAAAATGTGGTACATATGCATGATGGACTATTATGCAATCATAAATAAGGATAAAAATATGAACTTCACAACAACTTGAATGGATTCGTAGTCTATAATACTCAGTGAACTATCACAGACACAAAGAACTGAGTACCACATGTTCTTACTCAAAAGCAGGCCCTTACAATTATCATAATACTGTAAACAAAAGATTGGTAATAGGCAATGGTTTTCAATGGATTGGAAACTGTCAGTGGAAGGACAGGGTGCACACTTCATCAAAAGGGTACCTGATCTCAAACCAGGTGAAGTGGGAACAAAAGAGAGGCCCAAACTTTACCTGTACAATGACCATTTGTATACCTATCTCTGAATTGTACCCCATATCTTTAAAATAAATAAATAAATAAAATAAAATGTGATACATATACATGATGGAGCATTATACAGCTGTAAAGAAAGAAACAATGATGGAGTTTGCAGCAAAATGGATGGATTTAGAGTCCATTACACACATTGATCTATCACAGAAACAAATAACTGAATACCACATGTTCTCACTCATAAATGGGTCCTGAACATTTACCACAATACCACAAGAGAGGGATTGGCAGTAGTAGAGCACTACTGAGGGAGGGGGACATGTAACATCACTAAGGGTACCTGATCCTAAACCAGGGGAAGGGAGGACCAGTTGGAGGCTCAAACTTCACCTGCACATAGACTACTTATGTACCTAATCTTGACTTGTAACCCACATATTTAAAATAAAATTAGGTAAAGTTAAAATAAATAAATAAACCTGAAAATATTTCAGAATTTTAATATTTCTCTATCTCTCATCATAAATGAAAATGTGAAAAGTTATTAGTCTTGTCAGTGAGATTTTTGAGGAGATAGGGAAGATGCTTAAGAGATAAGAAATGTCAATCTTACATCAATATATCTGGAAGAACATAATTAAGGTTGAAAATTTTGAAGACTTTTGGATCTTCAAAAGTCTTAATGGATGAATGAGTGCATGCACGAGTTCTACTTGCAAAGTAAACCAAGGGAAGCTATACAAAGAAAGAATACTTAAAAGGTTGTTCTAAATTCTAAGTGTGGCTTTCTAAAGAGAACTGATAAAGTACAAGTGAAACAAGTTTTCAAGTTAATATTTTAGGTTGATAGTGTCTGATTGCCATTTTGTACATTTAAAAAAAAATCCCATTTTAATATTAACTATTATGAATTTAACAAAAGATGTTGTCTTAAACCCTGTAATCTATGAATATAAAGTTATTTGAAAAAAGAGTCTGCAGACATTTAATTAAAAAACAAAACAAATCAAAAACAGTGATCAAGTTAAAATGAGATCACACTAAATCAGGGTGTTTTCTAAACCCAGTCTGGTGTCTTCATAAAGAGAGAGATTTAAAGACACAGCGGAAACACAGGAAAGGGAGGCATATGAAAACAAAGGCAGTCATGGGAGAGATGCTTGCTGTCACAAACCAAAGACTGCCAGGAACTGTAGGCAAGAAACAGGCAGGAAAGCAAGACAGGATTCTTTTCTTCTCTACAGTCTTTGAGGGGTGAATAGAACTTACTTTCCACTAAAATAAGTTATATAATTAAAATTTTTCTTAGTTCTTTGAATTTCTGAGGAGAAACTAATTTTAAAACTAAGAACAGAACAACAGTTCTCAGTGCTTTACGTTTAGTTTAAAAGTAATTTTATTTTTCATTTTTTTATAATCAATATTTTTTATTATGATATCGTGGGGTACAGTTAAGGGTTAGGTATACAAATATGCTTCGTTCAGGCACCCTTTTTGATAAGAGGTGTCTCCTCATCCCCAGACAGATATTTACTGCCATTAATCCCATCTCCCTACCCCTCTCCCCCGTAGTTTCCCACCACTGTCAGTCATTTTCTTATGGTAATACATTGTATGATCAAGGTCCACTATATGAGTGAGAACATGTGATACTCAGATCTTTGTTTCTGTGAGAGGTCCCTCAGTATTATAGACTCTAGTTCCATCCAGATTGCTGCGAAATTCATGATTTTGTTCTTTTTTATGGCTGCGTAGTATTTCATGGCGTATATGTACCACATTTTTTTAGTCCGGTCCTCTTTTGATGGACAGCATGGTTGCTTTCCAGTTCTTGCTATTGTGAACAATGCTTTGATAAATATACGTGTGCAGGTATCTTTTTTATAGAGTGATTTGAGTTCTTCAGGGCATATTCCCAGTAGGAGGATTGCGGGCTCATATGGGAGGTTGATGTTTAGAGCTTTTAGGTATCGCCACACTGCTTTCCACAGATGTTGCACTAGTTTACACTCCCACCAACAGTGGAGAAGAGTTCCCTTTTCGCCACACCCACTCCAGCAACTGATATTTTTTGAGTTATTGATAATTGCCATTCTGACTGGAGTTAGGTGGTATCTCAGAGTGGTTTTGATTTGCATCTCCCTGATGATTAGTGAGGTTGAACATTTCTTCATGTGTCTGTTGACTGCTCCGATGTCTTCCTTTGAGAAGTGTCTTTTATTGATACAATACTTACAATATTTGGTAATTGTCTGATTTTTAGTATCACTTCTTTGGGAATTAGATTTTGTTCTTTCCCTGAAGTTCACTCTTGTATAACCACACAAAATATCTTGGGATGAGTGAGTTTAACTGACTCATGACTATCCCAGTTTCATGCATCAAGAAATAAGCAAGGAGCAGATTTTCACACGGGATCTAGAGATGACAAACTGAAGAAAATCAAGTATAATACATTTGAGAAAGTTCTACTAAGGATAGTATCATCTTTTCAGGAAGCAAACGGTAGCCATGTATAGTGATGGTTACTTTTAGGTGTCAATGTGACTAGGTTGAGAAATACCCTGATAACCAGATAGCTGGTGAAGTATTATTTCTGGGTGTGTCTGTGAGGGTGTTTTCCAAAGAGATTGGCATTTGAATCACTGGACTGAATAAGAAAGTTTTACCTTCATCCAATTTGGGTAGGCGCCAGCCAGTTGGTAAGGGCCTGGGTAAAACAAAAGGCGGAGGAGAAGCCAATTTTCTCTTTCTTTCGAAGATGGGACACCAATCGTCTCCTGCCCTTGGGAATGGGATTCCAAGCTCTCCAGCCTTGGGACTCATACTGGAAGCAGCCACCTTTCCAGTCTTTGGCCTCAGCTACGTCACTGGCATCCCTGGTTTCCAGCTTCCAATGGCTTGTTGTGGGACATCTCAGCCTCCATGTAAAGCGTGAGCCAACTACCATAATATCTCCCCTCTGATGCATGTATGAGGGGAACCCCCAAAGAAAAACACAGAATTATCTTTAGGAGGGTGGGTGTCTTATAGTATAGGCTTCTTCTGCTAGGTGAGTGTCTAGGAACCCATTGGCATCAGTGCATCAGCCAGCGTTGTTGTGAGAGCCTGCATTTGGCTTCAGTGAATTTGGGGGGAAAGTTTCATTCAATGACTTTGCCCGTTTCCTGATGGGTGATTTTCTAGAGCACCTGCCACTCTGCATTGTGTGTTCAACAGTTTTTGACCAAAATTAGCATGACCCCTATGTCCTACTGTCCCACTCTTGATGTTCACTCGATCTTGCCCTGGGCGATTTATTTATTTTGTTTCCCCAGATGAAAAAAGTCTTCAATAGAAAACGTTTTGCCTGTGTGGAAAAGGTGAAACAAAAAACAGCAGAAGCACTAAAATTCTCCATCTGTAATCCCGTGCCTTGGGAGGCTGAGGTGAGTGGATTGCCTGAGCCCCAGGGTTCGAGACCTGCCTGGGCAACTTGGCGAGACCTCATCTCTACAATAAATCAAAATAAATTAGCCGGGCGTGGTAGCGCACACCTGTAGTTCCAGCTACTTGGAAGGTTGAGAGGGAAGGATCACCTGAGCCCAGCAGGTTGAGGCTGCAGTGGCCGGGAGCAGCCACTGCACTCCTGTCTGGGCGACAGAGTGAGACTCCAACTCAAAAAAAGAAAACTGTTTTGAGCAGTGGAAAAAGCATCTCGATAGGTGTATAGCATCAAATGGAGAATACTTTGAAGGTGACTGAAGTTTAAACATGTAAGAATAAATACACAATTTTTGAAAATAAATTCCTGGTTTGGGGATCCTCTGTTATAAATATGCATGTAAGTATTCATCCAGCCAACTACTTATCTATATCTCCTATAGGTTCTGTTTCTCTGAAGAATTTGAATACATGTTTATAGTGTGTGTGTGCATATATATGTGTGAGTGTATATATATATATATATATATATATTCATACACACTATGTATAGTGTATATTGTATATATAGACATTCATATATTGCATATACACACACATACATGCATAGCTGGCCTTCCATATCTGTGGGTTCTGGTATTATAAGTAATCTAGAGAGGATTCAAAGATAGGTATTCGGGCACACACATGTGGACAGCACAGCCTGCATGTCTGAGCTCCCACCTGGACCCATCACAAGCACCTGCACTTGGCCACCCCACCCAAGGAGTGCCCACATTGGCAGCAGAACCTTCCCTCAAGCGGAGGCAGGGGAGAATCTCACACAGGTTTCAGAAGTATATCTGGGTCATTTGGGGGGGAAATGATAGGATCTGGGGTATAAGAGGAGGGCTTGAAGAGGGAAGCACCCTACCTGTGCAGAAGGAAATAGTCAAGTAAGGTTCGAGTAAGGTCAATCTGAAGACAAAGTTCAAGGGAGGGGTCCTTTCCCCAGACACAGGAATCATAGTGTGTTATATTTGAACCATTAACAGAGATGGGCAGACAGTGGGAGTGACAAGGAGCAAGGTCAAGGGTACTTTTTTATCCTTGCTATATCTCAGAAACCCAAATTTCTCCTGTGTTCTCTGGTTTGGGATGTGTCAAACTAAAATAGCAGAGAGATTGACTCTCTAAAGCTAAGAGTTTATTTGGGAATAGCAGGGTCTGTCATAAAGGACAGGTATGCTAGATAGGGTCATAGGTACATCCATGGAGGCAGAGGAAGGCAAGGGCTTTTAAAGGAAAAGCAAGGGTGGTTCCATTCGTTGTTTTGAAACAATTATCCTTGGCCCCAAGGATTGCTAACAGGGGCATCAGGTGCTGGACAGAAGTCCTCATATAAATAATCTCTGAGCAAGGCTTGGCTTTGGCAGAGTCTCCAGTGGTTTTTCCTGTTACCAGGAAAATGTACATGATGAAGTCTCCCTTGCCATGTCACCTCCACTTGGCTAGGGTTCGACGTGAGTGACTCTATTTTGGTTCTGACAACTTTCACAGGAACATGATTTATTTATTGTTTCAGTTTCCCTGTCTATTCAAGAAATACCATAAGATTTTCTCATCTCACCTTGTGGAACTGTGAAATTAAAATCATCAACACCTGCGAGTTCTTTAGGGAGAAAGTGGCCATTTCAAGGAAAGAAAGACATTTAAAAGAATCTCCCCAAATTATCTAAGAAGAAAGACAAGCCTAAGAAAGCCTCTAATATTCTGCAGTTTTGTGTGTTGATTATTAAGGTAGGCAACAACATAGGAAAAAAGAAAAGCATGGTACATAAGTAAAACTAGCTTTTTGCCATTTTAGGCATCATTCAGTGATTTGTTTTACAATTTCTACTCTTCAACTAAGTGGAAAGCAATGTCGAAAGCATTGTGTGACTTGTCTTGAAGTCATTTGGAACTCTGGAAGAATAGTTGCCACTGTGGACCCTGAACTGTCGCTCCCAGACCAGGAGTTTTCAGACTGTAATGATGGGAAGACTTGGATTGTCTCAGTCTGGTTTCTAAGTGGAAGTCGGGAGATCACCACCTTTGCATCAGCATGGGGTGAGAGAGAGCAGGTGTTTTTCCTAATTCAGGGATCTCCTGGTGATATTTTGAAACAAACTCTTCTTCCAGGGAAGAGTTCCCGGTTCCTGGGATTCAAGTAAAATCCAGAAGAATGAAGAGGAACTTAGATGCTCGGTTTTAACACCAATTCCCCTAAAATAGAAGAGTCCTCCAAACCTACCCGGCTTGTAATATAGGTTTGTCAGAACTGTTCTAACATCTGAGATACAGAATCATGATATGTTAAGATGATTCATAAGTATCTTACTTAAACCTCCCAACACTAGTAATATTATCATCATCATAGCCCATTCTAAAGAGGAAATAAACAAGGACATTAAAGGATTGCAAGATCATACAATTAATGAATTTCAGAATGGTAATACAACTTAGATTTATCAACCTCAAAATCCACAGTTTTCAAAGCTATGCTGCCCTGCCCTCTCTGGCTAAAAGGGACCATGTGGCTTTAAGATTTAACGGTGTTGTTGGGCTTCTGTCAATTTGAAATTAACTTTATTCTGGCTTCTAAAGCACTCAGACAGACACTTGCCAGATGGGCAAAATAAAAATAAAAGCATAACCAGCTAGAAAACGGTGATAGGTCGCTTTGTGGAATAAGGACAGTAATTTTTTATTTATTAAGATGTTATGTTAAATATTTGAAGAGATCAACATTTAATTTTAAAAAATCTGTTGAGTTTTAAATGAGCTCATGGATTATGGCTACCCAATGAAATAATGACATCAGGACATCTCTTACATATTTGGGGTGAAAAAACTCTTTACCTACTTATTGTAAAACTTTCTTTCATAGAAAATTAAGCATTGCCCAAATGTATAGCTCCTCCCATAAAAAAGAAGAATCTGTCTTCCCACTCTGTGAATCTAGTCTGAACTTTTGACTTGGAAATGATATTACTCAAATTCTAAGTATAAGAAATAAGAGTCCTAGAAGCTTCTGGATCTGATAACCGACTCACACCATAAAAAAACTCAGGGTACTCTGCTAGAGATGCACAGCCCATAAGCAAGTGGAACCAACGCCTGGCAGGTGAGTGAGGCCATCATAGATCATCTCGTCTCATGTGAGATACAAGATATGTGACCTTGAGTGATACCTGTTGAGAAACTCCCCAGCAAATGGCGTACCAAATTGTTAACTCAAACTCCTAAGCAAATAAAGTCATTGTTTTAAACTCAAGTTTTTTTTTGTGGTATGTTGCACAGCAATGCACAACTGATACATTAAGTAGCAATCATATTGTATAAATTATGCATGTGCAAATTATGGATTTTAACTGACAGGTGCAATAGGAGAATGATATCAAAACAGACGGTGGCTCTAACATTTAATAACGCGATGATCTTGGAAATGCCCCCTGCCTTTATGATCTTGTTTTTTCAGTAGTAAGTGGAAATCTTTTGTAATTTAATGGCCTATTGTGGTTACATTTTGTGATTTCTCTTCTCTAGGAAGAGAGATGCTAGAAATCATCATTCAGTTGTTGAATGTGGCCTTATCAGAAGGGAAGTGATAGCATTTGAGGACTTTCCAAATAAGGTGAGCTGATGATGGTGGTGGCTTCATCAAGAAGTATGAGTGGTAGGTCCTCTAAAGTTACTAAGAAAAATGGTCAGCGTCCTATGATTTGAGGAAGACAATATCACCAGAACTTTGGGATTTTCATATTTTAGAAAAAACAATTTCTCAAGGCTTAAGCTCTAATTCCCAGAGAGAAGAAAAGGAGACATGGGTTCTGTGTTATAATGATGGCAAATGTAAGAATTACCCAGCTCAGTCCCCTTGGGGTAGCTTGTTACTCCTGAGACCTTAGAAGCCTATGGTGTGAGGCCTAGAATGAAAGACTGTTATTATGGGCTGCCCTAAAATCTGGTAAAACTGACATCATTTCCCCAAACCACAAGTTCTCTTCCCCACTCACTCTGGTCAAACCACCCTCTGGTCAAACCACCCTCCTTATGGAAGGAAACAGGTACAGTTCCTATTTATCCTTGAGTAGTGGGTGTCAGCTCCCTGCCAGTGCACAGAAAAAGTTCAACAAACCAATGACATCCTCTTTTAGGGCTACGGCCAGAAAATTTGTATCGCCCCAAATTCATATGTTTAAATCCCTATGCTCAAGGAGATGATAATGGGGGGAGGTTTAGTAGGTGATGATGTCCTGAGAGTGGAGCTCTTATGATGCAATTAGTGTTTTTGTAGAAGAACCCCAGACAGTTCCCTGTCTCCTTCCACCATGTGAGGACATAGTGAGGAGTTGACACCTATCAACCAGGAAGCATGTGCCCACCAGACATCAAATCTTCCAGCGCCTTGATCTTGGACTTTGCTGCCTCCAGAGTTGTGAAATAAACGTTCACTTTTTTATAATTAATGCAGTTTATGAATTTTTTGGTAGCAGCCCAAAAGGACTAAGACACAAGGGAACCAGTGGGCACTCAGCCCTCCTAATGCTACAAAGCCAGCTTCCCACGGACTCCAGTGACCACTCTGTTCTCAAATGCAATCTCCACATCTCCCTGCATGGCGGGCGGCATCTTCCTCCCCTGGGCTGTGAGCATATGTGACTAACAACAGGCGGTCAACGACATTTATCCAGTGCTGGGTGTCCTGCATTCAACTGTCTCCATATCTGTCGTGTGGGACTGGGACTCCCTCCCTAACCAACAGGGTGAATGGAAACTGTACCCCAAACTGTGGACAGATGAAAGGGCTCAATCCCGCCTCCAGGAAACTGCATGTCCTGAGCAGCCGCCTGGGTCCTTGAGGAGTGAGCACTCTGTCATTCAGATGGCAGAACCCACAGCTCTCGCACCAGTGGGGTGTGGCCACTGGGCACAGGTCAGACTCCTGTGCTCCCTTGCTGCGATGTAGACATACAAAAGACCTTCTTCTGGGCTGTGTAAATCCTCGGAGATCTTGGGCAACTTCCAGGGAAGGATGTGATCCATGTGACTGATTGGATGTGAAAGCTAAGAATGCGTTTGCATCCTAAATCCATACTGTAGCAGGAATAATTGTCCTCCAAACCACAAATGTGCTCAGAAGCGTCTTTGAAATGTGAATCTGGTCTGTTCTGCATCTTTATTCAGTCACCTGGATGCTAAGGCCAGGGCATCTGGGTGCTCTCAGCTGGTATTTCCCATAAAGCTTGCATCTGGGTCCCTGTGCCCAGGCTCCAGGGACAGAGCTCAGATACCATGGCTGCTCCTCCACTCACGGCCCTAACGCTGCAGTCCCAGCGAATTCTGCTGGTCTCATGTCCGTGTCATCCTTGGAGCCTGCCAGTGTGCCCATCTCCCTTGTACCTCTCTTTGTTCCTGCCCGCATGTCGGGCCTTCGTCTCATCTCCTGTCATCTTGCTCACAGCTCCAGACCTCTTCCAGATCTCTGTATGGTGACTTCAGTTCCGAACAATTTTTCCCATGGCCTCTGCTTGCCTTTAAGGGTAACCAACTAACTCCTTGCTGAATTCTGGCTCTCTCTGCCAGTTTCCTCCATGCTGTAGATTGTCGCATGACTACCGTTATTGGTTATAATGATTCTATCACTGGCATCTATCGGTTTACTTACTCTATCGATTCATGAGAAGGCAGTACCAGAATTGCCACAGTTGTGAATTTATGGATTTATCCTTTTAGGTCTAGCAGTTTTTGCTTCATATATTTTAATACTTGTTGTTAAATATATACTCATTTAGGATTGCTATTTCTTCTTGACAAATCGATCTCTTTTTTCATTTTGCACCATGCCTGCTCAACCCTGGTAATGTTCGTTGGTGATATGCTGCCCAGGCTGGTCTTAAACTCCTGGCCTCAAGTGATCCTCCTGCATCGGCCTCCCAAAGTACTGGACTTCCTTTCTCCTTCCTCTCCCTCCCTTCCTCCTTCCCTCCCTCCCTCCCTCTCTTCCTGATCCAAATTCCCATATGGAATCATTATTATTCTGCCTGAGGAACTGTCTTTAGCATTTCTTGTAATATATATCTGCCAGTCATGAATTCTCTTGGTTTCCATTTTATTTTTAAAAATCACCTACATGTTTTCTCTGGATAAATAATTCTGAATTGTCCCTTTTTTAATCTTTGGATGTTTTAGAGAGTTATTCCTTCATCTCTTATTTTGCATAATTTTTAACTGGGTTATGTGATATATCTTTGTTATTCTGTGCAATGTTTTCTATCTTCATCTTATTTTTCTTTACCTTTAGACTTCAGCAGATCATCTGTGGCATGTCTAGGTGCTTTCTAAGATATATACTTTTTTTTAAAAGTTTCCTTTAATTTTTTTTTAATTTTTTTAGATTATGGTATTATGGGGTACAGTTAGGGGTTAGGCATACAAAAATACTTCGTTCAGGCACCCTTGATGATAAGAGGTGTCTCCCCATCCCCAGACAGATACTTATCACCATTAATCCCATCGCCCTCACCCTAATATCAGCAGAAGAATTCAGATCACCAAAATAAAAGCTCAAATCCAGGACATAGAAGACAAAAAGATAATACAAAAAAAATCAATGAAACAAAAAGCTGGTTCTTCAAAAGGATAAACAAGATCGATGGTCCCCTAGCTAGACTGACCAAGAAAGAAAGAGAAAAAATCCAAATAAGCACAATCAGAAACACAAAAGGTGAAGTCACATCGGACCCTGAAGAAATACAAAAGATTATTAGAGACTACTATGTACACCTGTATGGCAACAAACTTGAAAACCTCAAGGAAATGGAGG
>CAUYQG010248065.1:0-14849 GCA_963574415.1 Tarsius wallacei
ACAAATGGTAGCTTTCATTTTGCTTGAAAATAACTACAACAAACCAGAGAAGAGACAAAGGATAAAAAAAACTGAGACTCAGCCGGGCTCGGTGGCTCAGCCTGTAATCCCACGCCTTGGGAGGCTGAGGTGAGCGGATTGTCCGAGCCCGCGGGTTCGAGACCCGCCTGGGCAGGCGAAACCTCATCTCTACAATAAATCAAAAAATTAGCCGGGCGTGGTAGCGCGCGCCTGTAATTCCGGCTACTCGGAAGGCTGAGGCGGAAGAATCGCCGGAGCCCAGCAGTTCGAGGCTGCGGTGGCCGGGAGCGGCCACTGCACTCCAGTCTGGGCGATCGAGTGGGACTCCAACTCAAAAATAAATAAATAAATAAATAAATAATTGTTCTGAACTCAAGCTTTTCATCTGTTTGCTCTGAGAGCCTTTTATGAACATTTAGCGAATTTTTTCTTTTAGAATATCAATTTTTTGATTAATTGTTCAATCACCCTAAACAATTATCAGGCAAACTTAAATTTACACTTCCAAAAGGCATCTAGCTTGTTGGCCACCATGGAGCTGTTGTACTTTTTAAAGCCATCAATTTGGAAACCTTTTAAGACTTAAAAAAAAAAAGTCTTGGCTGGAATTTTATAAGCAGTGAGTTTTATATCAACGTCAGTACAAAAGTCAGCAGGTTCAAAGTAGGCATAAAAAAATACAGAGAGATAGAGAACTTAGAAGGTTCTACATGTCAACTCTATAGATGCAGTTTTTTTGTTTTGTTTTAAGAGAGTTTGAATAATGCTCATATGAGCTCTTGATTTTTTAAAAAATGTAATTTGCCCATCAGTTTAAAAATACGCACACATCTAGGCCACAACATGTAGCCCACTGGAGTCTTAGAAAATTTGGTGTACCTTAATGTTTGAGATTCCCATTCCATTTCTTATTAACCTCTCAAGAGTGAAGAAAATCCTATAAATCCTGTCAAGGAACGTCAGGAGTTTGAACTGGTTTTACTTGGTGATGACTGCCTTAATGGCTTTTAATTAGCCATTCTGAGTGTATCCTGCTAGCAGGATCAATAGCAAGAATGACACCAGTCTGAGATTGGACAGGCATACATGTCCTCACAGAAGTATTTTTTGTGTCCTTACAACTTTTTGTGTCCTCATACCTTTGGCAACAACCTTCGTGCAAAGTTGCAGTTTTTGAAGGGTCTCTTGTGATAGTTTTTGTTACCATGCATTTATACATGAAAACACTCCCTTCATGGTCTTTCTTTCTTTGCTCTATTTGTCAGGTTTGGAGTTTTGGAGTTTTCCTCTTTCTTTTTACAGAAATGCCTCCAGTTTTATTCTGACAGCTTTCACATTGCTTAGAATTTGGAAAATAAGAAAAAACAAAAAAGTTAGTACTTTTTATTTTAATTTTTTCTATTACAAAATTTGAGTTATTACACATAAATGTAGCTTCCTTTATGTAAACATCTTTGAGCATTTACTTGTGATGTTAAATGGTCTTTTTAAATGACATTTTGAATGATTACATAATATGCTTTTAGATGTCTTAGACCCTGTGGTAGTTATCTACTGTTGAACATTTCTTAATTACATCTTAATTTAAGATGATATTCTGAGCCATGTAACTCCTTTATCCTTGGATGAGGTTACAGTAATGCTGATTTGAATTAGCTCCTTTTTTATTTTTTTTATTTTTTGTGCGTTTCTGTGAGCCTTTTTGTTTGTTTTGTTTTTCTGGAAAAGTGGAACTTATTTGAGGCACAGTATATAATCTGATAGGCTCACAGTGAACACGAGCAAAATAAGGACTTAAAGGATCTCGAGGATGCCACATCACATTAGTTTTGTTTACTTCGTATCTCCCTCCAAGATATTTCATAATAAAGTGGAGATATACATCTTTTCCTTCACTGTGTTTTGCTATATCCTCATTCTCTCAGTCTGTAATAAAGAAATCCACATTTCTTATAGGGCTTTTACTTTGTTAGTAAATATATTTTCTTTTTCTTGTGTTTTAAAATTCTATTTTATTTTTATTTTCTTTATAATTATGTTGTATTTTTCAACCATACAACTCTTTAGTTTGTTTAGCAACTGCTTATAACCTACTTGGTGGCAGTTTTAAAGAAGATAGTCAACCAGCAGATCTCCCTGCTTATGTAGTGATGATTTCCACACACATAACTTTTTCCACTCCCACAGCTTACATTATCTCTGGACCTGACATAAGTACAAGACTGTCAAAATCATTTATTGTCATTTTATAAAATAAGCCTCACAGCTTAGTCTTTTGTAAGACCTATTTCTGATGGTGAATCATCGTGTAAATGGGGTTTTGTTCAGCTCTCTTTTCATGATTGCCTACATCCTTTTTCACCTTGCATCTCATATTTTTATTTAATTCTTTCCCCCCCTTTTTTTCATATTCCTTTTGTTTAAGATTCTTAATTTTGTTTATTGGAGGGAAAAGTCTTCGTCAGTGAATGAATTGTCATTTTATTCTTTCCACCCTCTTACCTCCACTTTATATACTTCCATTTTCTTTTAGAAGCATTAGTTTCTCATTTATCTGGCCCTTACTTTAATCTCCTTAAACTCAGCATAGTCCTCTTCTGTGTTTTAAATCTGTTTTACACCTGTTTCACTCTGTGTTCTCAGTTTTCGTTCTCTCCTTTAATCACTGCCTCAGTTTAGTTATCCCAAAACACTGTACATCCCTTTCTCACTCAATTATCTTACCTTAGTCCTGTAAAATATGTTAATTAAAAATATTTTTCATTTATTTGGCAAATATGGTTAAAGTATAGTCATCAGCATATATCTTCTAAATGACAGTTGTGATCATTTAGAAATGAATACTGGAAAAGGACATTGGACTAGGAATCAGAAAAACTAGTTTCTTATTCCTTTTCCAATATAATCTTACCATATGGCCTTATTTATGATATGATGAACACCTGTCATGCCTAGCTCATATGACTTTTAAAACTGAAGAGATAATACATTTGAATTTGAAATAAAAAAGACTCTCAACATAAAGTTAAGGCACAGTTTTTATGGTAGTCAGATATCATTAGAAAAATTGAATAACTTTCAATCACGTATTTTTGAATAAAGATGCTGTGAGTCTGAGTAGGAATTAGCTAAAATGGTAGGGTGGAGGTGGCATTTCAGAAAGGGAATGCCATATGCAGAAAGGAGCTATGAAATAAGATGATTAGCCGGGCTCGGTGGCTCAGCCTGTAATCCCACGCCTTTGGGAGGCTGAGGTGAGTGGATTGCCTGAGCCCGCGGGTTCGAGACCCGCCTGGGCAAGCAAGAGCTCATCTCTACAATATATCAAAAAATTAGCCGGGCGTGGTAGCGCGAGCCTGTAGTTTCAGCTACTTGGAAGGCTGAGGCGGAAGGATTGCCGGAGCCCAGCAGGTGGAGGTTGCGGTGGCCGGAAGCGGCCACTGCACTCCAGTCTGGGTGACAGAGTGAGACTCCAACTCAAAAAAAAAAAAAAGAAATAAGATAATTAATTTGGATTCCCGTAAGTAATTTAGTGGCTAGAGTATAGAATGTCTACAGAGGAATATCAGGAGATACAAGTGAGAAATATGGGTGTGCTTGAATGTTTAGTGCAAAATTATAGAGGTTCTCTTAAAGATTAGGAATGATATAAAATTTGCATTTTCAGAAGTTTGTTATGTGACAACTATAGATGGTAGATTGAGAGGAGACAAAATGCAGTTGAGGAGATTTGAGGAGGCCATTGCATTTAATAAAGGTCAGAACTGATGACTTTAAGTAGTAATGTGAATATAGAAAGGAAAAGATAGATGCAAAAGGTAATGGTGAAGTGGAATCTGTGGGACCCATGTTTTGATTAAATGTGGGTGGTGGGAGGTCATTTATTAAAAGAGAAAAAGTTATAATTATTTTAGGACTTCTTTCTGGCTTAAATGGGTTCACTGTCATACACTGAGATAGAGACCAAAATGAATTTGAAGGAAAAAGGATACATTTGATTGGGGGCATGTTAAGTTTGAAGTATTTAGCATATATCCAAGTGCAAATGTTTTTTTTTTGTTGTTGTTAGATAAAAGTAGAGAAGATTGGAGAATTGTCTCTGTGGTGGTAAATGAAGCCTTGGGTTTGGATCAGATCACTTAAGGCACAGGACTATGTCTCTTTGTTATACCTGTTTTAAAAATGCACCCCTTGAGAAATGTATATTTCCTCAGAGAATAAGATAGCCATGACCCTTTGAGGCATATTCTGGTCTTTATAGTCTGTTCCCAATCTGAGTCCTCTGTGAAAACCTGTCTTCTCACAATCTGCCAGAAGGATCCCTAAGACATATAATATAAAGGTACTATTTCTTTATTTTTGTCATAACTCTGAATGAAACTTAAAATTTTTTATTGCGCTATAGCTATATCATCTGTCTAATCCAAATACATTTTTAACCTAATAGAGTCATAGTACTAGCAGTCATTATTTTCATTTTTCTAACTTGTAGTTTACCATAAATTGATTATTAAATGTTTTTCATTAATTTATCCTCATGAAGCCTATATACTAACATAACATCATAAATTTAGTTTATTTTAACAGCTTACCTGAAAATTCCCTCTTGGTATTTAACTGTAAAAACAATTTTTTTTTTTTTAAATTGAAGTCTCACTCCGTCACCCAGACTGGAGTGCAGTGGTGGCACGATCCCTGCCACCGCAGCCTTGACCTGCTGGACTCCGGTGATCCTTCCTCCTCAGCCTTCCAAGTAGCTGGAACTACAGGCGCGTGCGTAACCACACCCGGCTAGTTTTTTATTTGTTGTAGAGATGAGGTCTTGCCAAGTTACCTGGGGGGGTCTCAAAAACAATTATTTTAATGTGTTTACCTGGCAGCTTTGTTAGAACTTCAGTCTTGCTACTGTGAATAGTGCTGCAATAAACGTGTGTATGCAGGTTTTTTGTAGAGTGATTTAAGTTCCTTGGGGCATAGTCCCGGAGAGGGGATTGCTGGTTTGTATGGAGGGTCAATTTCTAGTTCTTTTGGGAATGACCACACTGTTTTCCATAGAGGTTGTACTATTTTGCATTCCCACCAACAATGTAGAAGCATTCCATTTTCTCTGCATCATAGCTAGCATCTGTTGTTTTTTGTTTTATTAATGATGACCATTCTTACTGGAGTTAGGTGGTATCTCGGTGTGGTTTTGATTTGTAATTCTCTGGTGATTAGTGAGGCTGAGCATTTTTTCATGTGTCTGTTGGCTGCTCATATGTCTTCCTTTGAGAAGTGTCTGTTCATGTCTTTTGTCAACATTTTAATGGGGCTGTTTGCAGCACTATTTACAGTAGCAAAAACTTGGAACCATCTGTGCTGCCCATCAAAACTGGACTGGATTTAAAAAATGTGGTTCATGTATACATTGGAATATTACACAACCATAAAGAAGCACAAAATTATGGACTTAGCAGCAACTGGATGGATTTAGAGTCTATCCTCCTCAGTGATCTAGCACAGAAACAAAAAAACTGAGTACCTTATGTTCTCACTCATAGCCTGACCCTGAACATTTACCATAATACTGTAAGAAAGGGATTGGAGTAGCTGGAAACTGCCATGGGGGAGGGGGGACATAACACCTGTAAGGGTGCCTGATCTCAAACCAGGTGAAGTTGGGACCAGTGGGAGACCCAAACTTTACCTGTACGATGATCACTTGTATACTTAATATTGAATTGTGCCCCACGTCTTTAAAATAAGATGAAAAAAAAATCCTTTAAAGAATTATTATATTAATATGAAGCCAAAGTTGAGATCAATGCTTTATATACCATAATAACTCAATAAATGTTTGGTAAATTGAAAAAAGAAAAAGAACTTAAGTCTTTCTCAAGCCATAATCTTAAATGATGAGTGTCTTCCCATTCTACCTTCTCCCTCCCTTCTCCTGCCCTCCCTACTCCTATTGGCCTTGAAGAGTTTTATGACTTGTGCTTTAGCTTCTCCCACTATGACATGATAGCCTGGCTTTTTGATTTACTCTTTTTTTTAAGTTTCTCTGGCCTGATTGCCCAGTTTTCCTTTTCTTTGTGTCACTGGCAGTGTTATAACTAAGCTGCCTCCTTGCCATCAGCAGGAGGTCAGATGGAGTATGAACATAGAACTTTCAGGAACAAAATGAGTGCTTGCAGGACTGCAAGGGCTACCGTGATGGATGTGACTCCTGCAGTAGCTTCCACTGATATTATTTTAAAGTAACAATTTTTCTTCATGTACGGATCCTTCAAAATTCAAGGACTGCTACCTGCCTATAATTTGTATTTGTACTCAAACATTTTTATGACTGCACCTAAATGCAAAGGGGAAGAAAGACATTTAATTGATTGCTGCAGACATTTAGGAGTGTAGTTAAAATGTCAGTAGTAGTCTGGCTAAAGATAATGAAAAGTCTACTTTTTTTAGGGACTCCTGATCGCAGTGTATGGTTTTTTGTTTGTTTGTTTGTTTATAAGTAGCCATTCATTTGTACCTGCAAACATCAATCTCTGAGTACTTCTTAATGCCTTTTAAAAATCATTTCAAAGGTGATGACAAATATCTGAGACCATCCTCAGTTCACAGATTAACATAAATTTTGAGATGCAGTGGAATGCCAGTGCAGGAAATAGAAATGAAGTAACATTAAAACTTTGTATTTATTTCTTGTGTAGTGGTGTTTTAGTGATAGCTAGTGTTTAGTTCTTTAAGATTTTATGCCAATGGTAAAAGGTAATTTCTAAATCTATATCCAAGGGGGGACTTGTATCTTTTGGAGGGCGAGTCCATTCTAGTACCCCTGCTAGGTAAGTATTCTAGGAACCGGTCAGCATCAGTGTGCCAGCTAGTGTTGTTGCTAGAGACTGCCTTTGGCTTCAGTGAATATTTTTAGGGGGAGACACTTTCAACGCGTTTGCCCATCTCATGATGGGCGATTTACAAGTGCACCTGCCCATACCGCTCTGAGTGTTGAGCAGTTTTTGACCAAAAACTGCATGACCCCTGAACCCTATCCTCGCTATTCACCCAGCAACTTTTCTTTGTTTCCCTGCATGAAAAAAGTCCTCAAAGGGAAATATTTTGCCAATGTGTAAAAGGTGAAACAAAAAACGCCAGAAGCACTAAAAGACCTCAAAATTGACGAATTCACATACTGTTTAGAGCAGTGGAAAAAGCATCTTGATAAATTTATTGCATCTAATGGAGAATACTTTGAAGGTGACTGAAGTTTAAACATGTAAAAATAAACAATTTTTAATAAATAAATTCCAAGTTTTGGGGAGGTTCCCTATGTAGAAATCCCATATAGCTAGCAGATAAATAAAATTCCTATTAGATTTTTCTAAATCGTAAATCAGGTTTACATGAAAACCCAGATTATATTTTCACCTTTTATTTCTTTGATAATAGCTATAAAAATACTATTCCCTAATTCTGGATTTCTATTTTAGTATTGCTGTTCTCCCAATTCATTGGATTATAATCTATGGAAAATCTCATCAGAGTGCAAGAGTTTGCATTGTTTTGCTTTGCTTTCCTCTTGCTCCCAACTTTCTGCTTTGCTTGCTATTAAGCCATTCTTTTAGTGACAGTTAGAATGAGACATGCATGAGTGATTTGCAGTTAACTGCTTGCCTCCACACACAAATGCCTCAGCTTCACATCTAATCATGATTCATGCTTTATGCCAGACTCTTGCTGTCATCCCAGCACTAGCAGATGGTGGGACCAGACCCCCGGGGCAGTATGACCCAGGGTTCTAACGCTGTACATCTTCTGGTAGTAATGGTCAGAAAAGGAAGGATGTTAACATGGCAAATTGAGTTCAGTGCTTTCTGGCTTCTTGCTGAAAAGAAAAAAAAAAAAGGATTAAAGGTGTCACATTTTCAGGTGGTACCTTAAAAACTTATTTTTTAGTCCAAGAAATAAAATAAAAGCATGTACTAGGAGTGTTATGGTTCTTTAATCAGAATTCTTGGTAGTCAAGGAATGCATGGAACAGTGGTTTTTAACTTTGCCTAAACCCATGATTAGAAATACATTCTATGCATGTATACAGTATGTGCACATTCACACATGCGTATGCATAATTCACACCAAAATTTCACTAACAATATTTTACCTTGCCACGCACATTTTTCCCTAATCTTTTGTTGTTATGTAGTTGCTGTTAATTCTATTTCTTTTTTTTACCTAATTGCTGTTCCTCATTCACTAAGTAGATTTTAGAGTTCACCAATGGATTGGAACCCATAATTTGAAAAACAATCAGCACTTCTCTAAAGAAATACATTATTTTCTTATTATGTGGACTTTCTCAAATTATTCTGTTAAAAATGATTTTCCTATTCATTAGTCACATCAGCTACCATTTACTTAAGAAGGTTTTAGGGTTCTCTAATATTTGTATCTATATATCCAAGGATCTAAAGGATGGAGGGAGCTACATATAAAAACAAGCTTAAATGGAATGTTTTAATGAGCCTTATAATCCTGTATCTTTAACATGTGCCATTTTTCTTCATTGTTCACAAATAGTAATTTTATTTCCTTGAGCTTTTCTTTATTTTTATCATTTATTTTAATAGGTCATTCTTTCAATAACAGATGCTTTATAGGCTTTTTATTTGCTTTTTAACAAAGAAGGAAAAGAAGTAGCGGACTCTTGAATTTCTATATCACCAAATAAAATTCAGAATACCATGGATTTTTGTAGTTTAATATTTCCCTTCCTCATTAATGGTGGACTGAATGAGTTGTATGAAAATCATAAAAGTCATATGGAACTATATAATATCCTTGGCTGTCATTCATTCATTTCTTATAAAATGGTATGAGAAAAGTTTTTTGCTTATATAATTGCCATTTTAAAAGTAGCTATGGCTTTATAAGGAGCCATAGAGTTTATATAAAATAATAATCTCTTATAGCTCTTAGAAGAAGGAACGTAGCCGGGCTCGGTGGCTCAGTCTGTAATACCAGTGCTTTGGGAGGCTGAGGTGAGTGGATTGCCTGAGCCCGTGGGTTCGAGACCCGCCTGGGCAACTTGGTGAGACCACATCTCTACAATAAATCAAAAAATTAGCTGGGCGTGGTAGCGCATGCCTGTAGTTCCAGCTACTTGAAAGGCTGAGGCAGAAGGATCACCGGAGCCCAGCAGGTCGAGGCTACACTCCAGTCTGGGCGACAGAGTAAGACTCCAACTCAAAAAAAAAAGAAAAAGAAAAAGGAATGTAGTAAAAAGCATTTCTTTCTGAATAGATAGAGTTGAAACTAACATTGAGAGTAAGTTTGTTATGCAAATGATATATTTAGAAATAATTCCTTTATAGTCTGACTATAGATAGACAAAATGTTGTATTATTAAGTATTTTGTGTGAGTTAAAACTCAAGATAAAAAGCACCTGTGGAGGAGAAGGTAATTTTATATAAACATATTTGAATGTATAGTAAAATTGATTTCTATTATGGATGGGGTAAATTCTTGAAGAACTTATTGTAGATACAGCTGTCAGTGTTAGTGTTTAAGATTCATTGAAGCTCTTTTTGTGTTCTCTTTTTCAGATACAGAGACAAGTGAAAAAATACAAGGAAGTGGAATTCTTCAACTGTTTGCAAGTCTGTTGACTCCACAGTCCTCCTGTACAGCCAAAGTAGCTAACATCATAGCAGAAGTAGCCAAAAATGGTGAGGTTTTCCTCAAGAACTTTTCTGCTGGGAACATCTTCAGTTTTGCACCTTACTTGTCAGTATGTTTTTTTTAATTTATGTTTTAATTTTATAGATTAGACGTTTTTATTTCTATTTATCTTTTCTTTGATTTTTTCCATGTAATTGTTTTAAATGACTATAGTTATAGTCATTTTTTTCATACATTTTCCATTTGATATTCCATTTGTAGAATTAAGGGAAAACACCGTTAGTCCTAGTAGGTATACTTGTATCATTTACTCCTTTGGTGTAGGATTCAGGCTTGAATCATTCATCCTCATGACATAGGAAAGCATACCTTCTTAAGTATTTATGTTGGTTTATGTTATACCCAGATAAACTCACTATTCTTTTTCAGTTTTGCCTATCATTCTAAGTATGGCACTTGACTTCAATAGTATAGTTGAAATATATGTTCTTCATAAAAAACACATATTTCTTAAATATCCAAGTAACAAAACTTAAGTAAGCAAACAATGACAACAAAGCTTAGATTGTAGGATAGTTAATCCATTCCAGTGTGTATTGTTTATATAGTGAGAGAATCTTTGGAAGAATTATATTATAGCAGAACTATTCAGTCAGGTTGAGAACAGCACTGAATTTCTAAAGCAATTTTTAAGCACAAGAGAAGGCTGTACTAAATATAATACCTTTAGTGTGTCTCAATTTGTCAAAGTTTAATATTATTTTTAGGCCTCTTATTTTAGTATGTAGCATATATTGTACTTTAAAGACAAGAAATTTAATAATTCTGGTTTTATTTGTGTAATCACCATAGCAGGTGACTTTGTAAAGTACTAGTATATGTTGTTCTTGCCTGGTAAAACAACGTGTTCCTAAGAGTTTTACCAAAAAAAGAAAATTGCTGAGAAACTTTGTCATTTGTTTAAAGGTTCTCAAAATGCCTTTTAAGTTCATATTAGGTTCTATATTAGTAAATCATTTTTTGGTTGAGGTTGCCAGAAAATCGGTCACCTATTGCTTGTATGTCATGTCCAAGAAGCAGATCTAGTTTGAAAATGGATCCTTTCCAGATGTTGTGTCTTAACCCTATCTGAGTCTTCTTATATACAAAGGAGCTTGATTTTTAAGATGAAATAGCCTATTAGAATCACAGTGTAGATTTCCAGAAGTCATGGTAGAGATTCTACCATTTTTATCTTAAAACCCTTTTTCTTAAACATTTGTAGGGAGGGCTTATGCCTGTAATCCCAGTACTTTAGGAGGCTAAGGCGAGAGGATTGCTTGAGCCCATGAGTTTGAGAGGCTTGAGCCTTGGCAATATAGCGAGACCTTATCTCTACAAAAAATTTTTTTAAAAATTAGCCGGGCGTGGTGGCATGCACCTGTAGTTGCAGCTACTTAGGAGGCTGGAGTGTTAGGATTGCCTGAGCCCAGGAGTTCCAGGTTGCAGTGAGTCAGATGTTACAGCACTACAGCCTAGGTAACAGAGTAAGACCCGAACTCAAAAAACAAACAAACAAAAATCTCTCCTGTAGCAAATTCAGAAATTTTGGATAAAACATTTTTGTGAAATGGATTGCCATTCATATATGCTCTTAATAATATTCCTCATAAGGCTTTGTCACAGTTTCATGACAACTCTGCTGCTAAGGGTTTCTTCTGGTGATACTCTCGTAAATAACACCTATGTTCTAAAGACATTATAGAATTTTTAACATTTATACCTTTAATTAGAGGCTGACAAAGGGTATTTCACTAACCTCTATTAATGAAAATAAATGAATACATTTGGATGTTTATTGCTTGATCACCACATTTTTTTTTTAAGCGACTGATTGAGATGGTGGACTAGAATCTTGTTGAGTGTTCTTTTTTAAAGAAATACATATTTTCAGAAATGCAACCTGACACAATAGAGTATATTAATTGTGCTTGTATTTCTTCTGATTAGAAACTTGGCAGTGAAAAGAAATTGTAAGAACCAGAGAAAATGAGGCTGGGAGTTGATTTTTTTTGTCTTGACTCTGCTGTGCACAGAGGAGCATTAGCATATACTTCTTAGATTCAGATTAAACTCAAGATCTGAAAAATGCACATATAAAAAGAATCTCTAAACATTAACATACCTGACTTTGTGCTGACATTAAAAAGTCAGAGGATTAGTAAGAAATTCCATAGATGAATTTAATATGGGAGGATAGCTGTGACCATAAATCTAATATGAAATAGGATTATTGTGCACACATGAGAAAATATGGAAGGTAAATATCTTGCCTATCTTCACACTTATGTGAGAATAATTGGAACTTGTGCATTACTTTATTTCCTTCTACCTCTTTTCAGTGAGATTTTATGATGGCAGTGGAAGGTGTACTGGTGGCCTGAGTACAGAGATGACAGCATATGACCTGAAAGATTGGACTGATGACTAACGTGAAAATGTGTAAAAATAAGCAAAAGTTGAATCATTAGGTTATATCCATTCCTTCTAAAGCAACTCCCCGTCTTGCATCAGAAACGGCAGTGTCATCCAGGAAATTGTTAGATGCAAATTCTTGGACCAACTTCCTGAATCCGGAACTCAGTAGTGGGGCCCAACATCTGTTTCAACAAGTCCCGTGGGTGATTCTGATGTATAACCACATCTCAGTCTAGAGCAATATAGAATCAGTAGCTTGGATCAACATTACACTTTTTTTTTTCTATCTGTACTTTATCAGATTGCAACATGTTTATCAAAACTTCATTTGAGTGCTGTAATAACGAAAGAGTGAAAATTAATTGTAGAGTCAAAATTAAAACATAAGAACAAAGAAAAATAGCAATTCATTCATGTTGCCATTTCCTGAAGAATAACAGTAACAAAACAAACAAAATAGTGAGATATAACAAGTTTTATGTATGAAATAAAAGTACACATCAGACCATTTTAAAATTTCTTGTTTTAGTGGTCAGTGAAATGATCTCACTATTGGAAACCAGGCATAGCTTGGTGAAAAGTATAGAGAATGTCTGTCTTTAATCTGATTACTTTGAGTTGGTGGCATGTTAGTTTAAGGTTTGAAATCGGTAAAGATTCTAAAGTAACTATTAATTTAAAAGGTACAAAAACAATTTAAAAGGTAGACAGATTGATGTGTCATCTTCTGTAGATGGTAATAGGATTCATGGATGTGTATAGCATAATTAGTATTCCTGACAAAAGTGATAGGATACCTGATATGACAGAGTTAAAACCATCAATGATAAACTTAGTGGTTAGTTGTAGAAGACCTCTCAGTGTTGGAAATTTAAATTACAGGGGTTTTCCAGTAATATAGGATAGGAAAGAGATATGATAGGAATGAAATCTACTGTGTAGATAGAGAGCAATACCTCTGACTTAGGGGGAAAATAAGTTGTTTCCGAGGTGACAGTTCTCATAATAGCCCTGTATGGTATGTTCTAAGAATTGAAAATGAAGGAAAAGAGAGAGAGGATTGCTTTTAAGTATATATGTGGAACAAACTAAGGAGTAGACCTCCTTGAATATGAGAGTAAAAAGATAGTTTTTGTTTGTTTGTTTGTTTGTTTTTAGTAGGAGAGGATATAGATTAAGGAATTAGTTCTTTGTTGACGAACTTTATTGACCACATATCCTTATGGTAAGTCTTGAAGTCCAGAATGACGATTCTAATTATTGGTTATTGGAGAACTTTCAATAATTATATATCTTCATTATCCTTAAATTTTGTAGTGTCCCACCATGAATCACTGCTAAAATAATGTTTATTTCTAATCATGACTGTGGTGATATCATTGGGAGTCAATAAATAGAGAATGGTATACTATAAAGATAAGGGGAAAAATGAGTCTAAATTAAGAAACCTTTTTTTTTCTTTCTAGCATACAGCTTTAAATGAATTAAGACATCTTAACATTTGGTGCTTTAGACCTGTAAATGCACGGGTACAGCAGCAGATATGAGTGAGCCCTGAAATGGATTTTAGTAAAGAATAGGAGTGAAAATGAATGATTTCATCATGTCTTACCAATGGAAAAGGACCTATTTTTAATAATTCGCTGAAATCTTTGTAAAAAATATATATATTAGCTTTTAAATAGAACTCACAGTGAAAATAAGACAGTTTGATGCCTTAGTTTATAACTGTAGTTGTTTAATTATCAGGCTCATAGAAAGAACATCGCCAGTCTGTCATCACATAAGTGCTTCCAAAGCACATCCAGTTAATATAAAAAGGTAATGATAAATTAGTTGTAATAAAATTAATTAAAAATCCTTTTGGTTTATGGCAAAGACTATCGGCAAAGAAAAATATGACCCACACATTTTTGTGTACTTGTTTTACAAAGTATTTAGTATTTAGTTGTAACAGGGTACTTTTGAACAGAACTGTACTCTTCAAATATTAAGCCACATTTTAAAAGTGTGTACTTCTTTTATTAACGGAGATGATTTGTGTAAATTGTAAATCTTTGGATTTTAATTAAATATGTCTCTTGTTTTCAGAATTTATGCGAATTCCATGTGTGGATGCTGGATTGATTTCACCACTGGTGCAGCTGCTAAATAGCAAAGACCAAGAAGTGCTGCTTCAAACGGGCAGGGCTCTAGGAAACATATGTTATGATAGCCGTAAGTGTTGAAATGCCAGCAATACACATACATTTTAAGGAGTGGTGATTTTCAGGTTAATTTCATTTTGGTGTTAGCACTGACTTTTCTAGGCTAAGATACTACATGGGCAAATATGATTTAGTACTGCTTATTTAAACAGAATTAATGGAAATTTAGGCTGTTATATTCTTAAGTGAGAAGTTACAGGAAATAATTTTTTTTTTCCATTATCACAAGTGATGTTTTCAGAGAAAATTAAGTCACTTTCTAAGAAACTGGGACTTTTAAATTCAGAAAAAAATATTTCTTCAGTTAGGTTTTATTGGAGTATTATCTCTGAATGAGAATGCTTATGGATGCAGTTTTTTAAAAGTTTCTAAGTCGCCGGGCTTGGTGGCTCAGCCTGTAATCCCGCACCTTTGGGAGGCTGAGGTGAGTGGATTGCCTGAGCCCGCAGGTTCAAGACCCGCCTGGGCAAGCAAGACCTCATCTCTACAATAAATCAAAAAAT